>WTSP01011335.1:0-111626 GCA_025331215.1 Actenoides lindsayi
TCCCCACCAACTCCCTTCGAGCCCACCGAACCATCGGAGCCAGTGAGACTCAGAGAACCCTGAAGGCCGCGACCGGGGGGGGCCGCGCGGGCGGCGGCGCGGGGGGGGGGGGGGGGGGGGGGGGACGACAGATCACAAAAACTCATGTCTAATGTAATTGTGGGTTATTGACTAATAACAAATGACAAATAAGCAACTCTTCAGATGAATTTTTATGAAGTAACCTGTCAGCACCAGTTTACAGAACTGCCTGGCAGCAGGTGTTCCCTCCTTCTGTGGGGAGGGCAAAGGACAGTTGAGCTTTAACAACATCCTCAGCACCATCCAATTACTTCCTACTTCTCTCCTGGCAAGACAGTATCTCTGGATATGGAAACAAAGAAAAAAAACAGGGTAGTTTTTCCCACTTTATTTCATCAATCCACTCTCTGTCTCTGGCAACCCCAAGTTATCATTGCAGAAACCTATTCACAGACAGGCAAGCACAGACTCAGCATATTCAACCCACTATTTAAGGGGCTGCTCTGAAATCTGCTCTGACCTGACTTTGCTTGCACAACAGAATCCCACTGTCTCTTGAACCAACAATCAGACACACTGCCTTGATAGCCCATACATACACTAAAGCTGTCTCATAACTACAGTTGAAACAACAGGTCCCAAACTTCCATGGCAAGAGAAATAAAAAAAGAGATACTCCATCTTCAAAAAGAAAGTCACTAATCTACATGCTCAATGAAAACCTCTTTAGCATTTGTTTTCTTTGGGGCTTTTTTTCTCTGAGAGCATTTTCTTCATGGTCTTTGCCAAGTGTTCACAATGCAACTTTACAAAAGTGGCACCATTTTATTTTGCACCCTGTAGAGACAGTGACCATTAGTCACAGAATCACATTTATATCACTTCTCAATGCCTATGACATGAAGGAAGAAAACTGGTAAACACTAACAACACTGCTTAGTCACTCTTGCTTCATTCTGGCCCGCTCCTGACCAGTTGCATCACTGGTTTGAAATGTAGGGTTTAGATGCTGAGGTCAGCATTTTGAAGATGTTATACCACATCTATGAAGCCGAAGTAACACAATCTCTCTCTTTGGTCAAGTCCATAGCATTAAACACACGTGGTACAAAGCCTCAGTGTAACAGAGAAATTTGGTCTTTTTTATGAGTAAATATATATATATATATGAGAACAATTGAAACAATCACTGAAAAGTTTGCACAGAAATATTTTTTTTTCAAGTTATCTAAACAAACATTATAGACGTAATATGCTGGAACAGATAAATAACTTCTTTTCAAGCTTACCAATGATTTTTTGATGGTTTGAAACCATGCTGTAATTCTATGGTACATTCAAGAATATAAAATGAATCATAGGATTCCAAGAAGAAAAAAGCCTAGTAATGAGCTTAGCAATCAAACAAATCACTCCTTATCACCACCAAAATAGTTAGCTTCTTACAATATACCCTTGAGTATTTTTTCTGATTAGTTTTAAGTAACATACATATTGCTACTACTGCTTCCCTTGGGAGAACTTAGGAAGAACCTTGGGAGAACATAGGCTAATAGCTGTCACCACTAAGAGCTTTTTCCTGATGTACTCTAAATTTGCTTTTTTGCTAAGTTTTACCCCATTAGTCCTAGTTAAAACTCCTCTGTATCAAGTGAAAGACTGTCTCACAGTCCAAAGCATTTGCATTCTTTTATTACTTGTGAGCAGTTCTCCTGCACATCATAATATTTTGTAAAGCAAGTAATTTGAGTTTCCAGTGCTGGAGGGATAGGGGGATAAATCTATCTTCTTGCATAATGTTCATATAAATGCCTTGACCAAGTATCTACTTTTTCAAAACCATTGTGATGTTTACTATATCTAAACATAATATGCAGAAGAAGAATACGACAGAACACAACTGATTTTTAACTTAACCATGAGTTACCCTCAGACAGCCATGGCTTTGGGGACAGCCCTCATAAAACTAGTCATTCTTTAATTATTTCAACATTTATCTTAGGCACTATGACTACTGAATATTGATGCATAATAACCTGAGCCATCATTCTGCTCTACACTCCTGTTTGTAGGAACTGCAATAAGAATGAAGCCAGGAATTTAAAACAGTTTTATATCACTATAGAAAATAAGTACTGGAATATATTTTGGTGCTGAGAGAAAAAATAAATTGAAAAAATTATTGAAGATCGGATGAGTAGTGTGTCTGATTCATCACAACAGTTCCCTTGGGCAAGTCACTAAGGACATGATCCATGAGCACTGAAATCAATGAAAAAGATTCCCACTAATGCCTATAGGTTGTGGATGAGGCCTTTAAAATCCCTGTGTCTCTTGGTTTTCATCCGTAAAGTGGAGATAACATTTTACTACCCAAGAAAATTGTTGTGAGGATGACAACACTACTCTGTACTCAGTTAACAAAGTGATAGAAGCCAGATATGTATTTATATGCACAAATTCCTCAAAACAACTGAAAGCTAAAAGGGAATTATCATTATACACCTCCCATTAAGATGCAAACCCAGACAGTTTGTCAAAGTTAGGAATACATGACTGACATATATACCTAGGGCTCATATTTATGAACTACTTTGCATCAATTCATAGTTTGTATAAATGATATTTGACTTTCCTTTTAAAACTTTTTTTTGAAGCTCTCCCTTCCTCCTCCCATTCCCCCAGCAAGAAGCTGGCAAGAGATGTGGAGCATCTGGGTTAGAAATGACAGCTGGTGGGTGAGACAACATCAAGCTCTTAACTGGCTTTTACTTTGGTCATCTGGGAGTGAACCAAAATGAGACTTCTTCATAAAAATCACCCTATCTTTTGCCTTTGAATCAACTTCAGAAGCCATCATCAGCCAAGCCCTCTTTGGGCAATCAGAAAGAGCACTTCATGGCCCATATACCAGAGTTAGTTGGAAAACAGGATCTCCGCCCCGTGGGAAATTCCAAAACATGCTTTGTGCTTCAACTTGGAACAAGTAAAACTTCTTTTCTGTATGAAAGTTTCCTCAAAAAAATTATCTTGGAAACATGAAATGCTAAATGTGTTGCTTAGAATATGATATAGACATAGAATACTGAATGAGATATAAGTACTGAGATATAAGTACTGAATTTCATCAATACCATTTAATATTAAACATTACAATATAAAAGTCAAACAATTTTTTTTTTTAAAAGGAAAAATAAACAAAATACTATGTGGAAACATTAAAAATGTGTCACACATGCTTAAGCAGAGCACTATGTGAATGGAACCGGTGTTTGCAAAAACAAAGACAACTTGGTACTTCTCTATGGCACTCCTTTGGGGACTGGAGAAATCATCATCACTGTAATCAAACCATTTTATTCTTACATGATGTTTAATGCATTCCTAGGCAGGTATTCATCTAGGATTCATTACTGGAAATCCCTATGGCTGTAACAATCTTCACCGTTTGAAGACTGGCCCTCATGCTTTTAATTGCTATCTCATCTGTAACACCAAAGACTTGATATATTAAGTTTTCTTTTTCTTTCAGTAAAAGCTATCTTATCAGCTTATTGATACAACAGATAAAAAGTAGTAAATACCTTTTGGGTTATTATTTTAATGGGAAATACATCCCACGTCTGTATTTAAGCTCCACGCCTTAGTCCTCTGTTGGGGGAAGGACACAGACAATGAGCTCTCTCTGCGAGAGGCCTATGTAATGCTAAAATAGTCAAACCACCTTGTGCAACCACAGAAATATCAAAGGCAGGCAAGGAGCAACTGAAACCTTAGAGACAGAATCCCTTTCAGACATTTGACTAATCTGATGATGTATCCATAGCGCTATGTGCACTGGAGCAATAAACTTGCCTATACAAGAAATAACCTTTTGCCTGTCAACAGGGTTTACCTGAAAGGAGCTGCACCATTGGTTTTGTGCAGCAGGGCTTCCCACCAGCCGGAATTACATTATGAATACTTTGGTTATTAGGCTATAAAGTAAGAGACTAATGCGCGTGCGGGTGTATGAGACTGATTTCATCAGCATGAATGTCCTGATTGACTAAAATGTGATTGCAGGGGGAAAAGAAAGGAGAAAAACTAGACCAAGATGCCTCAAATACATGACAGCAGCACTACCGGCATGCTCCTAATTTATCAGTAGACAAGACAGCCACAGAAAAGTAAATGAGAGATGCAGTAAATGACAGATGCAGTAAGTAGGTAATCGGGGCATTCATTAAAACCAATCTCTGTATGAAAAATGGATGGCAATAAGCATCAAAGTGTAAAGTGCTCCTTTGGGCATGTGGACTCATGTTTGCAGGTTGAGAGGCAAACAGACAACCTCTGTAGGCCAGATCCAAGTCTCTTTGCAGTTACTGGAAGGTTGCTACTGAACTCAATCAAATTTGGATCAAATCCAAAGTGAATACAAACATTTCTTCTGGTTGCACAAGACCACTCCAATGATTTTGCTGTTAGTCCCTGTGAGGAACAAAGGGCTGCATTCATAGGTGCTCTTGGTAACAGATCAGGTACCATTTGTTTGGTCTTCAGTGGCCTTCCCTATTGCTAAATGCTACAAGCTGATCAGTGTCTTTTTCCCCCTTCCTTCCTATAACCCTGTTCATTATTAAGGCTGACCCACAAGTGGTCCTGATTTCTCGGGATACTGTTTACTATTCCATTATACAACTGCTTTTTAGAATCTCCACGTCTCAAATTGGTTCTCCAAAACCAACTGCTTAGTAGCCAGGGATTATTTACTGGCAACCACGAATATGTCAAACCCTCCAGATGTTTATTGTTACTACTACTACTACTTTTCTAGGGGGTGTCAGCCAACAGTTCTGTTTGTGGCTCACTTCAGCAGGACATCAGATAACTACATCTTATAATCCTGAATGCAGCATTGGTAACCCTTTAATCTGCAGCTTGTTTTGCTTTCTGCTAGACTGTAAAACAATTCAGCATTAGTTCACAAAACTCTTCTCATGACTTTGTTGGTAATGAAATACTTATTTATCATGCAAAGGGACATTACAGCCTATTTAAAAAGACTGACTGTGAACTTGGCCTTGTAACTGGCTGACATTATTGTGGCAGTGTGTCTTACTGGCAGATAATACAAAGAATGTTTTAAAAGGCACAAATTTTATCCATCATTCAATGCCCAAGATTGCCTCTGCATTGGGAAAGGTGAACTTTCCAACAAGACAGAGGTGGAACTGTTCATTAACAGTTATCATATTGCTTCTTCCAGCACATTTTCTTCCCCCTCAGTGAATAGTTTTCTGCTCTTCTTGGACCTCAGCTTTTTAACTGGCAATAGTTTCAGGAGTATACCCTTCAAATAATTAGAATAAATCAGTTGAGGCTCCTAGCCTTCCAGATAAAACTCCATGTCCACAAGTCCTATTAAAATCAAACTTATCCTGAGCTCTGAAGAACAGAATTGAGTCTGTTCCTCTTCTGAGCACCATCCCAAAGAAAACAAGTGCCTCAGGAGGGAGCACTAAATTGGTAAACCGGAATCCTCTAACAGCAGCCTGCTGCAGAGGACATGTGCCAGGTACTGGGTGGAGATAATGCAGGAGATGAATGGACAGTCTCCCCGGGGATTTCTACCAGCTGCCTGCGACTCAGAACTGATCTAACCTGTGCCATGGGTGGGGCAGGGCGTCAGGAAACTATAATCACCTCCCAGCTGTTCCTTCCTTCCTCCACCCATGCTCATTGCTGTGGAAGCCAAGCACAGAGAAGGATTTTGGCAGGATAACTGTAATGTGCCAATGGCAGAACATGTGTTTAGCTCATATAATTCTTCAGTAGATGCAAGGATCAACATGTCTGTGCTACTCACCTAACTCCTCATAAAGGACAAGTAGAACACCGGCTTACATAAAACAAGCTAATAGAGGTAAGAAGCAAACAAGTGGTTCATTTGCAATATTTTTTTATGGATGAAACTCAGTTCTGTTTTGGTTTTGCTGTGGGAAAATTCCTGCTGCAATAATAACTTTCATTTTTATGGATCCCTCATGCTTAACAAATTGACAGACTATTTATTTAAGCATCATTTCACCCACCACGAAAATGGAGCACTCTCCTGGGTAAAGCATGGTGACTATTTTGCAGCACTGCTCCAAAACCTAGGAAAGATGCACAGACTTCTGATCAGTTTGTAACAGTAAGCAACCACATTTCTAAAGGTGTCTACAACACCTGAAAGTATCAGCTCAGGCTCTTGCAAGCATCCAGAGTTAGGCAGAATTGAAAAATCATAATAAAGTCCAAGTTGCTAACTGCCTTGAGAAGTTTAGCCTGAGAAAAAAATTTCTCTTGAGACAGGCAACAATCATCACTATGCTAGAACCTGGCTTGGCACACCACCATTAAAAATAATTTTCTTGAAAAGGGTGCCAGAAAAATATTTTTACCCCAAAAGAGGAAATTCTTTTAACTCACCAAACAGATAAAATTTTTTTCTACTGAAGTAGTCCCAAAGTCATATTAAATCATGCAAAAGAATAAGAAGGATGCAGGACTACTTATTAGTATTCTCGAAAGATGTCTGTGTTCTCTGAAACCTCCACAACAGGATCCTTCTGATCCATCACTTTCAGACCTTTAGATACCACCCAAGATAGTATGACTGTGAAATTAATAGGTACAATCATTAATTTGCAAAGTATGTTCATCTTTGCAATGTTCTGAGGCAGTCTGCACTGAAGTTTAAATATCAGAGATTAATTCTGAGCTTAAAAACTGTCCATATTAGAAATCACAACTCACGTGGTACTGATACAGTTCTGTATCCAAACAAATAAAAGGGGATTACTGGCCAAATGCTTTATCTGTGGACCACCAGGCACTGTAATTTCTCCTTTTTCTTGCCCAAAACAAAGTCTATAACTTATAGGCTTGAATTCAAATCTATTTCACACATAAATCTCTGAAAATGGTTGCTGATTGGGGCTATAAGGTTAGAAAACTATTAGAGACGTAAGGAGTTTTAAGTTCATGCATCATCTACCTTACTGAAATGAATTATATTAAGCTGTGCTAGTGCTCCTGACCTTAAAGGTCTCAAAAATCCGAGCCTCAAAATCCCCTAGTTAACCATACATTAACTTCTTTTTATTCCCTTCCTGTATTTTAACTCTTCAGGTGTGAAGATTTTCCCTAAAACTAAGACTCTGTGGTAAAAGTAGCATATGCCAGATTAAGGAAATTGAGACATTAAGAACTAAAACATTCTCAATAAAAGTGGATATTATTTTTCTACTTTTTTTCTTCTTTCATTGTTTGTGATATAGTTCTAGGAGGTGTACAAGATCCTAATATATAAGCTAAATGCCTATCTTGACATTTTTAAAATATAAGAACAAAATAAAACTGTTAGTTACAAAACCTGGAATAATTTTCTCCTAACATACATCTTGCTGGGACGAATCATGAAGTATAGAGCAGAGCATCATAACATTCCAGTATAAATTCTCTGCAGACTCTCTCATAGGCTGGCTGAAGTGGATTTTTATTGCCAAAGTGATGTCAAGCACAGGTAAGAAACCCAAAAAGCTCTAATCTATCCAAGTTTGAATACTTATCCTGAAACAGCTCTGAAGTATTTACTATAAGACACTTTCCCCAATGAAAAGTAGAGATGAACACTTCAGTTTCCACAAGAGAAAGCGGGAACAAATCACACCCTTCAAGTATTTAACAGAAAGAAAACTGCAGTACACAGCTTTCTCCTCTCCTACACCAGTGAATGCAACAACAGACCGTAGATATCTCTCCTACTGAGATAAGAGGGAGACATCCCATTACAAGTCTCATGTTCATTAATTGGAGGAGGGGAAGATTTCAGCCAAACCAAAATGAATCTATGTAAACTTTTCCAACAGCCAAAATCAAGTTTGTGAGATCCAGTGCACTGTTATTCTGTGTTCCATTAGTAAAGAAGAAAACTGGTGTTGGAAAACAGCAGACTGGGTTTTCCAAAGCTTTCTCCATGGGGAAGGGACCTGGGTCACAGAGAAGGATGAAGACAGCTGGCTTTCTGGCAAAAGAGTAGCTAAGCAAGAGGAAAAAGTACTAAAATCCTGAGATGGACTGGTCTGCTGGGTTTTTCAGGCTGTGTTAATGTTAAATTGCATGGTGTATAGCACAGCCCTGATCACACAGCCTGCACAGGGGAAGAGAGTCTGTTTTAAATGTAATAAAGAGAGTCCACGTTCAGGTGGCTTCACAAGAAAAGTTTGTCAACAAGCTTTTTAAGTTCTTAAGATGAAGATACATGCAAGTAATTCTAAAAATTACATCATGGAGTTTAGGAATGTAAAGTTCAGAGATAATTTATCTTCATAGTTTGAATTCAGCTCCATCTCTAGCAAAAACAATATATAAGATGAGAATAGCTAGCACATAGATATCTTTATCAAAGAAACCTTCTAAATTTAATTCATGCTGTGCTATTGACACCCATGCCAGAAATAGTGTTTCCATAATAAATAAAAAGGAAAAGGAGAAGTTGCTCAGAAAATATCCGAATGGCAAGGTGATTGAGGTACCACAAACATAAGACATGGGTAAAACATGTACATGTATGACCAGGTATAATGCTTTCATTGCTGCTTACAAGAGGAAAACCTATTCTACATATGCAACTCTTCCACTTGGGAGCAATGTGATCATTTTTACTGAATGGCAATAAAACTTGATAGCATCCCACACCCGTTTGCAGCCTGTAAACATCATTTCCTGTCAGTCCTTCAAATTCTCCAGTTCAGCATAAAAAACAGTTCCTTGCATCTCAGAGTTAACAAATACAGGCTGTTTCACTATTAGCATTGCATTTCATCAATAACACTCTGATATTCTCACATATAGTTACAAAAACCTATTAATTTATACTTGACCTGTTTGCTTAGTGGTAAGGTGGGCACATTAAATTGTCTGCAACACATTGTATTTTGCCAAGCAAAATCGAGCTGTTGTAGTATTAAGCAGCATGATGTCTATCACCATGGCTAACACCATGGACTGAGCCAGGAACCTTAAACCATGAATCACTATAGCCTGAGCTAAATCCAAGTTCTGTAACTTGTGATTTTTATTAGGCATTTGCCTGTTTCACTGGCCTTTACAAGAATTAGACATGTCCTCTATGCAGTGAATTCAGTCTTTGGGTTTTCAAGCTGCCTAAGACAACACTTTTCTACTAGACAGCAATTTTGTGTGAAAGGTATCGGAGCATTTTATGAAAAAGATGGGGTTCATCACCTCCACGTGAACAGAATCAGTCACACAGATGAAGTAACTTATCTGAGTTCAAGCACAGACCAAAACACAGAGTGAACCCAGGTATCCTGAACAGGATACAGAAAGATCAGAGATGCATGAATATGACAGCCGTCTTCTAAAATGCTGTAATTGATCCACATCTTGAGGTTTAGAATGAAGTATGCTAAAATTCACTCGCTGTTATGACAAGAAACTCATGGTAGCTAGCACCTTAATAAAAGATTGCAGGATTTGACAGTGCACAAACAGGCCACAAGGAGAAAGGGATTTTTTTGTAAACTTCGGAGTTTTGAATAAAAACTAAATCAATGGCTATTACCAGCTAGAACTTCATACAGACATCAGTTGATTCACTGAAAATAGGACACACACAGTGACCTGAGTAAAATAAACCCATGGTCCCACAATAGAGCACATAAGAAAAAAAGTACATACTTAAAGAATATCATCCACTGCATTGCTTGGTGCTCTCACGGAAAAAGCCAAAGCACTGAATACAAAATCCAGTGTGACTATCATTATTATTCACACCATAGTCACTGTTGTTAATGCAATATTGAGATTTTAGATTGGCTGTGGAGCACAAGTGTACAGCAGCTAGGGTCGCACATTGCCCTGTGTGTGTGCTGCACACAGTCTTGGGTAAAGGTCAGAGTTCAACTTCATGCATTTGGCTTGATGCTAACTCTGACAACTGCCAATTTTATTTTATTTTTTTTCTATAATGCTATCTCCTATGAGTTGCATTTATTCCAGCTACAAGCAAATATCGGATGCAAAGGAACTCTTTCATAAGAAACAAGAGCAAAGCTCAGCATGCACAAATTTAAACAATTTCCAGTGGTAACAGTCCTTTGGGTCTATTTTAAAATTGCATCAAATAATTTTAATGGAAAGAGACAGAGAAATGAAAGTGAGGTTGATAACAGTTATATCCATATATTTCCTTTTTAACTTTAACAATACAGGCACATTCTCTCCACTTTTAGGCTATTTTATATTGCCAGACTGTCCCAGCAAGGACTCCAGAAAACAGTGAAATCAGCACCAAGGTTCCATTGCTCCCTGTAACACACTCTCGTTCTCTTTTATGAGGCCAGTAATTTTTCTGAATGGCACATATTCATGGCCAAGGTCAGAATGGACCCTGGTGACAAGAGATGACAAGACTGAGACAACCATCTTAGATATCCCATTGCCATGTGTATCCTGATGCACCTTAGCACTCTGACTCCTCAGTGTAAGCAAGGTCCCTGCTAACACAACTATGCAGCTAAGGCCAAACCCCCCCCAGGTCAACAGGTGTGGAATTGAAATGAAAAAGTTTCAAGATTTATTTAATTACAATTTTTCCATTTATATCTTTTCTACTGAAACAAGAAATGCTGAAGAAAAAAAAAGAAAGAAAAACAGTGTACCTGTTGTTCTGACAAACATTTGGCAGAAACTTAAATTTTATGTGCTATAACAGCAGCAGGTAAGTTGGTTCAGTTGTGTGTCCCTCTACTCTTTCACCTGTTCATGGTGGACTTTGTAAAAACCATGTAATGTTAGTGCCTGTTGGAAGGAAAAGGTTCTGTGCAATATTACAACCTTGTAACACACATCTGAAGGGCTGGAGTTGCAGAAAAAAAAGAGGCACATGTGAGCTTCTCTGGCGAAGCATGCATTTTAAATAAAGCTTTGGTACTCAAAAACAGACAGTCTCCACTCTCATTCTGAGTAATGTCTGCCTTCTATTCAGTAGAACAGCCCACAATGAAAGTAACAAAGACATGCCAGATGAAAAACATCACATTGCAAGATCCTTGTATGCTGGAGAAAATCCTGTAATTGCTTACTGAGATTTCCCTGTGAAAATATGTGGGGAATAAAGAAGGGATGCTTCATGTTAAAAAAAAAGGGAGAAGGGAGAAAAATGAGAACGATTTATGTCCAGATCATTCCCCTTCAAAGTTTCAGTCTGATCAAAATCTGATTTCCATGGTTTTTGCTACAGAGCTCGTATGGGGCTTGCCCAGCTCAGGTCGTGTAAAGATCAGCTCATATTCAAAACAGAAAGTGTTTGGCATGGATTCTGCTAAAGTAGGACAAAGGGCCTTGCTGACAGCCTCCAGCTAGAAGAAAAGCTTGTCCACATGAAGGGCCTGGAAGATGGGCTGCAGTCATGGTGTCGCATGAACTCCAGCTTTCTGTTTCAAAAGTGGCCACAGACACTGGTTGGTAGAGGTAGTGACACAACACACACTGATATGCAAAAGTATTGATTATTTGGGACCTTGACTTGACCAGATTTTTTAATGTCACATCATTCATTATTATGTATTTTTATTAGAGAACTGATTCAGTTACCTGAAGTCTGTGGAGAGACTCATCTTGATTTCATTTGGGTTTACATTAGCTTATTTTATAGTCATCCTGTTATTTGTGCCTATGTGCCTCACAAATAAATGAATCATCCTAAACTACTTATGTACTCATTTTTCTTTTCAGAGTAACTATTATTCATTTTTTTAATTTCATTTCATAGTAATGGGACATTATTCAGAAAGCATTAATAAAATAGAGGGCTTTAGCCTGCTGACATTATACATTAAAAATCAAAATGCAGAGGTTGCAAATAATCCATTCATCAAAATTACATTCTCCAAACTCTTCAAGAAATACTTATGCCTGAAATTCACATTAATATGTAGTCTGTTGGTGAATGATCCAAAAAGAGCGGAAAAAATTGAATACTATATGCTAATGGATTTAGTAGCAAACAAAATCATCAAAACTGTTAGTTAACAGCATCAACTATATAATTTTACCTGGTCCTAAAAAACAGAAGAACATGAAAGGAAGATAAAAGTAATGCACAGCGTATTACTAGAGAGCAATAGCTTGCCTAGAGATTCTCCAGTTACTTTAAGTCTTTATCAGAAGGTTGGATACATTTCTCAAGCTGACATTTTAGCTCAAATTGAAGTTACAACCTCATCCCAAATCATCACAAACTCAATCTTTGCACTGCACTCAGCATTGACATCAGAGTAGTCACAACTGTCCCCATTCTGGCATTCAAACCTATGCATCTTTGAATACTGTCACCTTTGAACAATAGATACAGGCTATTGCTGTACACTGAAGGTATTCATTAATCCCACATTCCATGCAGACACACTGCTATCAAATAAAATACAAAAAATACCCATGGCACTTTACTTTTTCAGGCCTTCTCTGAGTTTGTAGCATCACACATTCTCACACTCAAACATTCCTTTCAGCATTGGGAAACTTGTTGGAGGTCTGCTAACTGGAGACCATCAGACCAGGCTAAATCTTGAGTAGAGAGAAATGATTAAGAAACTACCTACTGAACTTGTATGAAAAGCTTTCCTTCCACAAAATCAGCTTGGTGCCCTCACTCTGGTCTGAAAGTTTATTATTACTATTGGTGCAGCATTTAGGTGTTAGGTTACTTTTACAGAACAGTATCTGTACAAGATACTGCTATCCCAAAACCTGTCTCAAGAACCTAACACTAGGCCATATGTTTCCCTTGCAGCATGATTCACTGTTAATCCAAATTGCCTTCAGAGCTAGGCATGAGATGTGAAATAATTCCTACATCATCTTTCACCCAGAAGAGGAGAACAGGCTGAAGCAAGCATATTTGGAGGAAGGCCTTTATAATGGGATTTTCAGCCTGGCTTCTTATGGAAAGGCGCTTACATAATTGACTATGAGCTTTCTGTCTCCCAAGTTTTGGACCTGTTTCTCTTATTTAACTTTGTTTGATACAAAGCCAAGATAGGCATTGTTCCCATAAATTTTGTTAACCTGTATAGCTAGGTAGAAGAAAAATCCAAACTAGCAATCTCAGCTGCAAAGCCATCTCACCTCAAAATACATATGAATAGGACAGCCTTCGGAGACTTTGCTAGCAGTCCCGAGACTAGCAAAACTAAGAAAGAATAGCTGCCTGCAGCACAGGCTGACCACTTCTAGAGATCTGTGAAGGAACACAAAACCGTACCTGTTCTAACATGTGAAAACATGGATAGTATTATCTCTGTCCCAATGAGTTTTCAGATGAAAGATGGTTACATTGCACAGTGATCTGAGGCTCTAATAATTGCTGTTATAGGGCAATCAGGAAATTTTAAAAGTAGAAGCTATTTATATAGCTTTGTATATATATACACTCTGATTAAGTCCTTGTACATTTGGAGAATTTAAGCTAATAATTATTGGTAGCAGTAGTACAGTAATTTTTGAAGAGTAGGTTCCAATGTGTGAGCACAGATTTGATGTCAAAACAAATTTATTTGTATTTTTAACTTAATTACTAAGCCTCATCCAACTTTGCAACAAGCTAAAATAAAGTTTCCTTTGCCTTTTACCCAATTTAGTATTTTCATACGAAGTAAGATAACACACTGTGGCTTCTATTTTGTATATTTTGATTCATTTAAAACAGAGTAAGTCAATAGTGTTGAAACCTCACCAAAAATCGTTTAGCATGAATCCTTACCCAGCAGAACTGCTGTGTTAACAACAATGTGTTCAAGCACATTTATATAGCCCCCAGGAAGAAATGTACCTCACCCACAGCTTGACAGCAAGAAGATACCTTTTGACTTGGGAGCTTCGGATTAGGACTCAAATGATTAACGACCTGGGGCAAAAATAGCAAACTACTTAATATCACCTCTTTGGGCACTCAAATTATCATATTAAAATCCATTTTATCATTGGCAAAGTCAATCACGTTATAAATGCAAACAGATGTTTTAACGTGTCTCTGGCATTTGGCTTCAGGCAGAGTAAATTGAACATTTTCAATTTCATACAGTTTAGTTTCTGTGAAGTTCAAGTAAACCAAATTATTTCTCCCAGAGCATTTTTATTCACTGTCACTGCACTGCTGTTTACTTTGTCACCCATGATAAAAGGGTGGCTTGCATGATGACACTGAACCTGAGTAGATCAAAAAATTAAGGGCAAGGGGGAGGAGGAAGGAGATTCAATTTTAACTTGCCCTTTTGGCAAGTTGAGCTTCTTAAGATTTGCTCACCCATAAAACAAGACATATGATTTTGTTATACTTGGAGCCCAATTGTCAAAAACACAGTCAATATGTTATGTGGTATTGGGCTGCTTCTACTTTGTATGATAACACTGTTATGCTAAGTCATTTTAAAATGCACTTTGATATACTATACACATGAGCTAATGCACATATGTATTTATGCACTGCATGCTTTGGAATGAAAAGAACAGGAGGCAGTGTGGGAAAACCAGGCTAAAAGGCACACAAAAAAAAAAGAAACAACCAAAAAAAATCCCCAACCAGAAAGAAAAGGAACTCTACGATTCCCATAACTCAACAGAGCATATTGTTCAGTAAATGCACAGGCCAGTGCCTCCCAGGCCCTATCACTGGTTGACAGAATTAGATTCTGATTCATGCTCTGTAACTCACTGTAATGCCAGCCAGGGATGAGAGTGTTCCATGGGAATGTTTCAGCGGGTCCCCTCCTTATCAGCTCCAGAACAACTGCCAGATTTTAAGGTCGCTTGATAGAGAATTTAATTCTCAAGACTGTACATTAATTTTGAAATTCTTTCTTATCCATGTGCTGTGATTTGAGACTGCATTCAATGCAGCCCAGCACGGGGCAAGCCTTTCCCATCCACACCCCTCCTTCCTGTCTGCAAACTTCCTTCCTAGAGATTTACCCAGACATCTTTGAGCTAAATTAACTCCCTGTACTTCTTTGACCAAGCACTAGCAGATGGAAAACCTGATTTTGACCTCACACAGGCTACAAGCAGAGGGATTTTAAAAATTATCCTGCATGTGTAGTAAGTTTAGTTTATTTCTCTGCCTTTACTACAAAATAAAGGGTCATTTATTTTCACACTGCAGCTAACCACTGCAGTAGTTCTTTACAATAATAATTTCCCACCCTATCAATTCCTTGTCAGGCAGAGCTCACTAATGGCTGTAAAATGGCTTGAAATCCCTGGACATATTATGCAATTTTTGAACAAATATTGCCTTGGTTTATAATCCTCTGCTCTTTCACATTCATATATTTTTAAATTACTCTTTACTATGGTCAAGAGCACTGCAGAATAAATACATGAAAACAATCAAACAATGATTGAAACTTTTGGCAAGCCAAAGTGGAATTAAGTTACAGGGGAAAATTTCAGTATTAGAGTTTAATATGACCAGATCTCCTGGTTTGCTCAGGACAGTTCCAGGTTCCACAATTGTTTCCTGGATGGATGTAGACTGTGCATACAGTAAAATAAACTCTGTGCTAGAGAGAGAACCAGAATCCTCCCCTTCCTTCAATAAATTGGTCTGTCTGGTATTAAGTTATTAATCTAAACACTGCTCCTGTGCAGGAGGGTAGGTAACAGTATGGGTATTGCCATTTCTCTGCTTTCCAAACAGCCTAGTTACAGGCACTCCAATAGATTAAGTTAAGCAGACAGAGCAAATTAATTTATTCATAATCTTTAAACCCAAAATAACAGCTTTGTCCCAAATCATTTAAGCTGAAACCAAACTCTAAGTAGTGGTTCACATAAATACACAATTACAGGAACCCAGACTGGACCAGCGATCTATTAGGCATGATCACATCATAACTAATACAAGCACTTCAGAGGAAAGTGCAAAATATTCTAGAGGAGACAAACATTAAAAAAGAAATTTTGAGAGAGAGACACATTCCTCCTTATGCTGCCCCAAAAGCCATTTGGCTTATACTCTGTCTTTATAAACATGATTTTCTTTCATCCCTGCTCTTTTAATTGTGAACACTCTCATTAGCCTTAGAAATGGAATCCTACTAAATCTTAGGCTTCAGAAATATAACAGGAACAAGAACCACAAATTTCTTACCCTCTGTATCAAAGTAATTTGTTTTTTCAGCTTGCTGTTTTTCAGCACTATTGCCTCCATACTACATCCTCCATCCTCTGCAACCTGACTCTTACTTCGTGGACTAATTTTAATAGCTGTTCCCTCTTTTGTCATTTCAACACGAATAATGAAAGACAACCAACAGGCAATCAAGAGTAACAGAGAGAAAACAAGATCAAGGTCAATATAAAAAAAAAAAATACCAATTTTCTGCAATTTTATCCTGTACTTATTGAAATTGATGACAAATTCCAGACCATGGTTATAAGGAGTATCCTGAAAATGTAACATAATATTGGGAGAAAAAAACCCTATGTGTGCCCACATTTCAGCCAAAAGATCACAAATAATTGCTTGGACAGAAATAACCATTCTGGGAAAATGATGAGGTGGAAGTAGGTTGATGCTGATGTGTATAGATCTCTCTTCCTATGCACCATCATACAACAGGTCCATGTTAAACGCTGTATCAGCCCCTGGAGCTTATAGCCATTATTTTCAAAGAACAGCAAGTGGTGATAATTGTTGTCCACTCTTCTCCCTAGGACAGAAAAGGGGTTTGATGACTCAAAATTTGATGTGGAGACATGATCTACCTGTTGATGTCCTGGCTGGCCTTCTGCTTTTCCCCCCTGCTAAGTAGACTATTCTTGTTACCTCCCAGCTCCAGACGGACTTACTTATAGTGAAGGATTTTTTGCCTGGTTTTCATTTGGTTTCAATCAGTAAAGCCTAAGGAATAGATTAGATTATCAATACCAAAACTCACTCATTTTATTAGAGAAGATTCATGAATTTTTAAGTGAAAATTCTGTTTTAAACACGGACTATTGCACTTAAGAAGAATGACTTACATCTGTATCTTGCAATGTTTTCCACTCCCCTAAGAAAGTTTTGTGTTTTAATTACTTGTGTACTGTTACTTCTGTAGCAACAAATTATGCCCTTAAACCTATTTCAACAATTTTGATGCTATTAGCAGCAGCAGAGCTAAATAAGCTTAGGAAAGATTGTGTCACGTATCAGAAATGGCTTTTGAAGCCTGATCCTTCAGGCCACCACTCCTTGCTTTTCTCTTCCTTTTCATTTAGCAAGACATGGAAAGATTTTTATTATTTTTAATTATTTTTTAATTATTTGATTCCACTTGGTTATTCGAAACTTAGAGGCAACTAGTTAAACAGAAGTTAACCATCTCTCAAAGACTTCCTTTTGCATTAAGACAGAAATATATGACTACAATTTAGAAAAATAATGACTGTGTTTCTAACTCTCAGTTGATTACCACAGACCCAATTCCCATTTATATTTTACACCACTGGCAAAATAAAGGGAAAGTAAAATAAGAATAAATTCCAACTGCAGTCACATTAAGGAGCCAAATTCCACTCTTCTATGAATGGACTGAAACTGATTCCTTCAGTAAGAACATGGGCTGTAGGTGTGTGCAGAAGCTGGTATGGGTTTGTTTCACAATGCTATGTGCCAGTTACTGTGGTAATATCACAAAGACTCTGAAAACATCAAAAGAATAGTCACAGGAGAGGATGTGAGACTTATTGCTGATAGACAAGGAAACCTGAAGACCTGGTGTAAATCTGGGAGAGAATTTATCTCAAAATGTACTCTCCAAATACCATAATTTCTGGAAGCTTTATTATTTTATGTTGTATTCTCTATTCTTCAAATACTTTACTGGTTTATGCCACCTCTGCAAAGCTGAAGATAATATTACGTCATAGATGGAAACTTCAAGCCAGGATCTGATCTTGGCAGAGTCTAGATTCTATGGGAGGTTCACCTGGTTGCAGAACATCCAGGCTTCGTTTTTCCATTAGTCTAGATCAAAAACTCACCCATCAAATCTACCTCATTAGAAAAGTCTGTTTTATCAGACTCATTCTGTTTCCTTTTCCTCAACATCTGCAGTACCAGCATAACCTGCTAATCCTCTCTGCAGCTCAACAATAAGGACTTGTCTTTCCTTCAGATTATCATCTTGATTCTTCCACCCAAACAGCTACAGCAGTCTGTACTAGGAACTTGGTAACAATAGTACACAAATGTCATAGATTTAGCATTTCTGCCTAACACAAACTGTAGAAGCATCCTGTGTCTGTGATGCAAGGAGACGTGCTGGTATAGATCTCGTAAATCTGTACTTGTTCCCAGGACTTGATGCTGTTAGAATGCAAAAAGGGTTGGGTTTCTTTTCCACAAATAGATGTTGCAGGCATATTTGCCTAAACCCTTGAGGTTGATAATCAGCTATAGTTCTTCCCAGCCCAGAAACTGCTTGGGAACTGCCAAATATTGAAAATGGAGAGTCCATGAACCATCTCAAACCATGCTGCTACAAGAAGTGGGGATTGAATCTCCGATAGCAAGCTGTCTGCCACTAATCTTTCCCAATTAACAATTGCATAATGTGGGGGGAATTAGGGCCTAAATATCTTGGCACAACGCTGTTTGGGAAAACCCTTGTGTTTGCTTGAATTTGCCTTTTACAGTTCTGTAAAAGGAGGAAGAAGAGTATAAATACATACCAGGGTTAGACCAGCTCTAGGAAAGACATATTTAGTGTATTTACAATGAAAATGGGAGATACTAGGGGATTATCACTTTTATTTACCAAGAAAAGACCAGGGGTGACTTTCATGTAAAAGGGTGGATCTCTGAAAGAATGCCTCTCTTAAATTATCCTGAGGACATTCACTCAAAAAAATTTTCCCAGAAGCTGCCTGACAGAAAGGGGATTTCTATGATCTTGTCATATCCTTCAATCAGCTTTTCAGGCCAATAAACAAATATGGCAACCAGCCATCATGGGTGAAGCCAAGGAACAAATGACTTTAAAAAAAAAAAAAGATATTTTTATGTTGTCAAATGTCATGACACTAAAATTCATGAGAAAATGTCCTGCAGTTCCCAGGAAGCCTAAAAGGGGGAAGCCTCTTTATTAATAAAAAGACATCTAGACACCAAAATCTGCACTAGGATTAAGCAAAACTTTCTCAGCAAAGAAGAAAAAAAATCCACCTTCCTAGGAAATTCAAAAAGGCATCACAACATTTAAAATGGGGAGGGGAGTAAACAAGTCTTATTCCTTTCTGTCTTAACACAATTTGTGATTACACAACATATATTTAAGCAACTTACACAGCCTGTGGGACTCCACCAGAAACTATTACAATGATGAATAAGGTTCATACAATGATTAATAAGGTTCATAGCTGTCCCCAAAGAAAGGACCATGTTGTCCATTGCAGAAGAGTGACAATTTGCTCAGCCAGAGCAAAGCTGGAAATTTCCTGCTAGATTCCCTCATTCAGCATCATCCTTCACACTGACCGATCTTGTATGGCTGAATTAAAACAGTCAAAAAAATCTCTCCCAATCATTGTACACTAAGATAATCACTGGCATGTTGGAGTCTTGCGATATCTCTCTTAGAAGTCCTGTTCTTCAGTGATACCCTAGGCAAAGGCCAGACCCTGCTTTTGCCCAAGATGTGCAAAGGTGGGAAATAAGTGACCAGAATTCAGAGCCATAACCTGCAATTTGATTAGTTTGCCAAAGAGAAGCCAGCAATTACTCCACTCAGGCTCACAGCCCTTTTTCAGGAGTGCCAAATTGTCCTGCTGTGTTGGCTGACCCAAGAGTCAGAAGAAGTTGGGTGCATTTTGCTTTAAAACTTTCAGATAAAGTATTTAGAGAAGTACTTTCAAATATATTAAACTAAAATCTGGAAATCTACAACATACTGCAACTGAACTTGTGTATATCACTGCTCAGTAGAGATTATCAAGCAATGAAATCACAGAAATCCCTCAAGGCAGTGTAAAACTCAAGACTCAGAACTCCAATACAGTTAACTCTTTCTGATAAGAGCCCTAGCTCAGGACACAGCTGCTAGTGACTTATAAAGGACGGGGAATTTTGTCCATGCAACTACAAGTCATGGAATCCGAATGTCTTGAGAAATCACAATTGACTATCACCTCCTGATAACATTGTCACTGGACAGAAGAGTGTGTTTGTTGTCTTGTTTCCCCAACCTAGACATCCTAAATTGGGCAGCATTTTTTGTAAGCAAAGACAATTATTAGACAGTCTCATTGTGTTATTTCTTCTGATGCACATTTTCTCTCCTCTGTTTCCTCTGCTGATTCACCCAAAAGAAAAAATGAGACAAACAGTTAAGCTAAAGTTACCCGTCAGCTGGAAGACACTCATGAGTGGATTACTGCCTGTCTGCTTCCGCCTTCCTCCTAATATGCTTTGTTGTGCAGTGAGAAGGAACTGAACGCCTCATCCTATGCCGGAAATGGCCAAATGTCAAACGGTAGCTGATAAAATACAGACAACATTCAGAGCCAAACTCTTTCCATGGTTTTGGGGATGTGTCCACTTCATTCAATATGAGACTCGTACATTTATAGGCAGAAAGTGGATCCTCTGAAGGCAGCGTGGTGGTACAGTTCACAACGGGAAAGGATGGCAGCTGTGAACATTTGTCTAACTAGAGCTAGTCTTTGTACGTGTCATTGAAAATGCCATCCTCAGATATGGTCAGATGGTGGTAAATCTATGGGCTTGACAATCCCCAGTAACCAAAAAGATCTCAGTCATTTATGTTATTTAGTATTATGCCTTCAAAATATGAGCCCACCAAAAATAATTTGACATAATATTGAAGACGCCAATCTCCTGAGGACTTTTGGCAAAAATATACCCACAGCTGAACCCTTGTTACGTTACTTAAGAAAGGATTGCATCTCTTGGAATTTTTAACCATATGTCAACCCCCCTGTTACCTCTCTCGGTTCAGAGTCATTTTTACCTCAACAAATAGGGTGCCAATTGCTCCCAGTCACTCTTCATTCTTACTTCAAGTGTTTGTGATACAGAAACATAATACTTCCTTTCTCTGTCCTGGTTTTTATGTCACCATCTTATTATGTAGCATAAATTGCATCTAACAATGAGTTATTAAGAAATCTGATAATACTAAAATTCACTTCAGCCCTCACTTTGCACTTTTTGAAAAAAAACATACTCAAGAGATTTTTTTGAGGAACTGTGTTGGTATATTTGAAAACTAGAGTGGATTTTCCTTTAAATAAATATTTCCTAATGCTTAGACTCCATATGGAAATCACTAGGTGAAATGCTATGTCCTGTAGGTCTGGCACCATGACCATAATGGTCCTTTCTGACCTCAGAATCTATCCAAATGCTTTAACTTACAGTGCATTATTCTGCATCAGCATGAAAAGCAGCTTATTTTTTTCCATGTCATTTTTATGGCATTACTCAGGTATTTGTGAACAGAATGCAAAGCAGGTCCAGCATGTCATAGATTTTGAAACTACTGCATTTGCATGTAAGAAACAGATGGAGAATTACATTACCAAGAGCTTACCCACTTTTCAGGAACAACAATATAAGAACTCTCCAGTTTTAATTGAAGAACTGATTATGTTTATGAGGTATTTTCTAATCAGTGATGGAAAGCTGATTTTTGTGGTCAACGATGCAGTAAGGAAATCTTCCCAAAGAAGCCATCCTGAAATGTTCTCTGGCCTGGCCACAAAGAGTGTGAAAATATCTATCATTTAAGAGAGATTATACCTTTGTTGATACTGTATCAACCAAATGCTACTGCGGATATTTGGTACTTCAGAACACAATTTACCTATTACAGAAGAAACCTGTTCTGTCTCATTATTTCCCAAGGCTCCTCTGCACATAGGCTATCTCTACTGCCTCCATCTGTCTGTCCTTTAGTAGACATTATCTTCTGTGCGTGGACCATCCCTTTGTGGTCTGTCATTACATATCAATGAGCCAAAACATATCCCAGCTGGTGATAATGAAGAGAGTCATAAAAGTCAACATTTTTTGCTAACATTTAATATTATATCGTGGCTGTGGCTCTTCACCAAAGTTATGACAACACTCTATTGACATGGCAATTATTAATCATCTTGCATACAGGCCTGCTGCACCAACCTAACAGACTGGGGAGTGTTCAAATCTCTCCCACTGTATTTATATTTCCACAAGACATCATGCTGTACTGAGAGACATCCTGTCCATACTCCTCAAAGATCCAAAAAGGATCCTGTAGTTTGCCTTAGACTCTGAAATGAGTCTTCCTTTTCCTTTCATCTTGGAAAGCCCTCAGTAGGGATTTCCTTTGAATCCTCCACCTTTTATTCTGCATAGTCCATGCCAGGGCTTGTACTCTGTCAATGTTGTTTTCCCCCTTAAGTTTCCAAAATGGAACATGTGCCAAAGATAAGTCTGACAGAACATCATGGTTCAGCTGAATTTTGCAACAGCACTTAAATGAACTCTACTAAGCAAAGCACTGACAAGATTTTGCAATGAGACCTTTCTGCCTCAGCAGCAAAATCTTAGGACCTAAATCTGTGCTTATCAAGGGTGCTTTGCATTCATCAGACAGGGAAGTAGGACTGTAGTAGCAGGCCTGATGCAATGTTCAGTCAAAAAAGGTTCAATACCTTCCAAATTAGCTCTTCACTCTAAGTTATCCAGACTCTCTCATCCTAACGCCTTTATATAAACACCATGTAAGCAATTAAGGAACTTGATGGAAATGGAATCTGAAAGTGGATTAAACAACTTACAATATGGACTCTACAGCACTATTCATTTCTTCCTAGTAGCACGCAAAATATGCTCAAAATCTCTCGTTTAGGATCAAGAGGGAACATGAACTAGCCTGGATAGAAGGTTAAAAAAGAAAAAATTATGAGGCACTCAGATTTGAAGGAAAGGATGCATCATTTAGAATACTCTAAGTAGAACAATCCACATGATTTCAGTATTATTGCCAAAAGAATCTGGACCAAAATCACACCCATATAAGTATTCAAACTCATGCAGTAGATCTCTGTCCAAGAAACAGGATCAAACACTCTCTATTATTTTTCTGTCTGGCTTTAAAAAGACTTTCTGGAAACGTCAAACCAATTTATTTTATACTTGAGATAAGAAAAAACAATCAGAAAACACGAGGCACAAAATGTTTCAGGACCCTGTTTAGACTCCTCAAGTGTAATGGGAACATTATCTAAAGGCTTGACCCAAAGTTACCATACGGTAAGATACTGCTGAGACAATCGGTCAGACAAACAAGTTGGCTGTTATATTATTCTCGCCATAAAAGCAGCTCACGTGTCATGCAAATGTCATGTTGGAGGGGTGCAACAAGCCAATCTCTCTTCCACACGGTTGTGTTATAGACACTGTTTCTATACCACAGTCATAATTTATGAATATGCAATATTTATACTGACAATGCTAGTCTAAGCATCCCATTCACAAAGCTAATATAGATATTCATGCAAGCATATGAGATGAGGCTTTGCTGATGTAGTAATCGATTTTGTATCCCCTAGATTTAAGGAGATTTCCCTGAGAGATATTCCTGCAGACAGGAGCACTGTGGCTCCAAGGGGAAGAAGATGGAGATATATATGGAGCTTTGAGTTGGTCTTTTTGTTACGCATACAAGAATGTCAAACATCAGGAAGTAAACGGGTTTGGACTTCATAAGACTGATCCATTCATTGTCACAGGATGGGATTAGAAATTTGTAAACCAATGAATACATTGATACTTCAGTTTCATGCATCTACCTTGTTGCTTATTCTTAACCTGGTGTTTTAAAACCTTCCATTTAAGGAAGGAATGATGTTGTGTTGTCACAAAGATGACTATGGCCACAGATGGCAAATGATGACAGCAGTGATAAAATATTTGCCATAAGAATGGAACATTTTGACACAGTCTCAGTACTTTGAAAGTCACATCCTGCCTCTTGCACCTATGGGCTCTTCGGTTGAGATGAAAAATTTGACGGGTGGAGCAAGATCAGTCAAATGCAATATTCACCAGTATGGGGAACTACACAGTGAACGGGGGCCCAGAGCACTATACAGTAATGGTAGATGGAGACAGAAAAATTTAGAGTCTGAGGAGAGCTGAAAGAAACTCCTAGAAATTATGGAGACAGAACTCTTCTCCTGCAAGGCAGTAAGTTAAGTAGGAAATAAATATATGAAGTGAAATTCCAAGCAGAACGTTTAAGTATTTTTCAGGTGCCACTTCCACCTAGCACTCACCTGTGAAAGTGTTTAAGGAAAGGCCCCCTGGAAGAAAAGAAGCAAAAGAGTTTGAAAATGTTTAGTTATTCCAAACTGATATAAAAGCATAAAGTGAAAAAAGAGGGCCTTCAGGGGGTAATCTGGCTTTCTCAATATAAAATAGAAAAAGCTACTAAGTATTTGAAAGTATCTTGGACCTAAGTTAACTTGAAAAAGAAAAAAAAGTGAATTCTCACGGCTTCCTAGTAAGGAACATAATAAAGGAAATAACTGATGAATTTAGCAAGCTGCAGTTTCTGTATCCTTCACTCTAGACATCAAACAACCCTACTATGTTGCGTCAAGCAAAAGAAACAGGAAGGGAGAGATCACACAGCTTGAGTTCCTTGGCTCCAGCAAGGCCAAAGCACTGCTGCTGAAGAGGATGGAAATCCTATATTCTTCCTCTGGGGCAGGAAGTACCTGTAAACATCTCAGAAATATTCTGCTTTAGCATACTGTAAACAAGAATACATCATATCCAGTGCTTCAGACCATCTAGGGAAAGAAACAGACAACCTTGGATCTAACCTAGAAGTGGAGATGGCAGGGGAACTGAGTCATAGCTTAAAAAAAAACAAGATTAAAAAGAACTTTTGGTAAGGAACAGGAACTGAGGTTTTAAGTGGGGCAATTCCTAAGGAAGGAAGGACACCTACTACCTATTCCAATAATATTTTGCATTTATGTAACTGCAATGGCTGTCATCCAAGGACCTGAAAATACTGTAGGGCTTCCAGTTAACCAGATTTCAAATTCCAGTGATTGTAAAGCATGATTCTTCATTTCACAAATGTCACTTAAGGCACAGAAAGCCATGTGTTGTGGTCCAGTCAAGACTTCCACCTTGAGGCCAACACGTGTTAACTAAAGACCTCCTGTCAGCAGGAAAGGTCACTCTCAACCAAGAATCTGGTGCTGTGCAGCAGAGTATATGAAGTTGATATTCCTAACCATGCCTGCCCAAATGGACATTATGTGCATGGACTATATATTTGGACTTCTTATAACAATGTTTCTCATATGAAGACACATAAAACGTATATGGATACCATGAAGATTCTGTTCAGGAACTTGCGTCAAAAAATCATATGTTCAGATCCATTTGTTGTCTCTTTACTGAAGGAAGATCCTAGGAAGGAGACAGTAACTCATACCATAATTCTCTGTTTCTCTGCCACTGTTCTAGGAGTTGAATATAAACTAAACATATTTCTTATTGTACATAACAGTGTGCTAAGTGTAAAGCTCAAAGATCTTGACTACGCTAAAGAATGACAACTAAGCTGTAATACTGAGTTGTAAAAATTACAGGAAGGAAGGAAGATGAGTTTGGTGGCAGGGATATTTTGGGGGTGATCCAGGTAACTACTGAACAAAATTGATTGATGCTTTCCCATGAGGACCTAAAGTCAGAGCAACTAAGGTATGAACTACTGATCACAGAAGTTTAGAACATAAAGATTACGATGCCTGCAATGATACTCCACAAATAAACCCAAACCAGGACAACACCCAGATACGATTAGAAGCAAGATTTATTTTTGTTCCTGAATCTTTTAGTGTATAGTGGAATTGACCAGTTGAGTAAGTTTTCAAATAGTGATGTACATATCTCTAGAAACTGATCTGTCCAAATACTTATCATGGGTCAGTAACAGGTATTAGATTAAACTTCAACAAACAGACTTTTGTAAAAACACTGTTATTGTTCTAGAGCAAGAGAGATGAAAGAATAAGTGTTGATGTCAGCAAACTAACAGAGTTGTTTCCTTTATTCAGTGGTGTTCTGTGGAAGGAGGAAATACAGTGCTGTTATTACACTAATAATTAAATCTCTCTGCACTTCTGTGAAAAAGGATGACTCTAATACATCTGTTCCCCCGTAAAGTACCTGAAAACCATTAACAGAAAGTCTCAGTAAACCTATCTAAAGCCAAAGCAATACACTTGAAAAATTTTACCAATAAGCCACATGAAGCCTGCAGACATTTCAGCTGTAGATGCAACAGACACATGAAAAAAATTAGATTTTTCACTACATATTAAGAGCAAATTACAAGCATTTAGAGAAGACTCAGATAAAAAATCTGAAATAACTGAAAGCACATTCTTGCTGCAAAATAATCCAAAGTAACAGCACCTAGAGAGAGGTGTGTAGCCATCTACACAAATGTACTCAGATGATTACTATATTTTCACAGGTACTACTTTATACTCAGGATATCAGACAAAATGTCCCATTACTCCTGTGATGAAGTGGGATGTTATATCTGTAACAGTGGGAGTACAGAACAGCAAAGGAGCACTACCTAAGTGTTTTAGCTTGCACCAGTACCATGGAGTAGAGACCAAAGGGACAGCAGAACCCAGGATTACCATCTCTCCTGTCCCCGACTATGCCAAGAACCAGTACCAGGTCTGATTTTAGCTGTGCATGAGAAGGCTGAGGAAAATCCTGATCTAACTACACTGAATTCAAGAGCAAATTCTGTCAGCCTAGCCTATTTCAACCCCTGTTCACATACCATAATCTACATTGTACCAACTATACTGATGGGACAATGAACTTACAGTCCTTAAAAAAAGAAAACCAAGCTTATATTTAATTGGAGACATATGACATGTTAATGGATAACTGCAGATTAATTGAAACCATTGCTAACAAGAAACTAGGAGCTTAGAAGGTAGTATCATAGAAACAGTTTAGAACTACTTGTTCTGATTTGGCATCAAAGATCTTAAATAACCTCATATATATTGAGTGGTCTGTTCTTTGGTAAATTGTTTGATAGACACTTCACAAAAGTTAGCTGAGCTCAGCAGACAGAAAACTGGCATGGAGACCACTCCAGTATAGATCTACCACCATTCAGAACATAGAGAAATAATGATCTGATTGTAATCAGCTGCACAAGAAGAATCTGAAACAGATCTCAAAGTAAGGAAACAGTTAAAAGATACCAATTTTTTTTTCATGCTGTTATATATCTGACAAAGTAAATCTGCATCAAGTGGCCTGTAAAATATAGGGGAGGGGATTCCTTCCAGAAAAATTAGCCATATAAAGAGATAAAGTGTAACATGATAAGGAAAAAAAACCCAAAACAACAAAGCCAACAAACAAAACACAACACTTTCAAGGGTGGGTATTTTATTACATATTTATCTGACTATATATAAAAAAAGAATCATATGAAAGGAGTGATGTTTCCATCTATATGTTCTTTATAACTCAGCTATGTTAGACAAACCATCTACCATGTCCATTATATCAGACAAATCATCATGTATCTGTGCTTGCCCAAGGTACACACATCAATATATTATCTCAAAGTTTCCTACCAACTCTCTGGATGCCTATACCTAGACCTGTAATGAGACATTTAAAGAGCTCTGTCATCACACCACTATGGCTGATGCAAATCAGCAGTGAAACAGCAGTTTAGGTCCACGTGTGTGCTTGCAAAGGGTGTCTTGCACCACTAGTTGGATACTGTGTTTGCTGAACACTCAGAAAAAAGTCTTGAGAGAAAAGGTGCAGTCTAACCCCCAAAATATTAAAAATGAGATCCACCTACAAACCAATTCCATCAGAACTATTGAGAAACAAATCCACTTTGAAAATCCCATTTAAAGTCCATAAAATCCTTTGTGTTCTGCATAGGAAATGCAAACTTCCAGGAGGCACTAGATTTGCCCCCAGAAATCTAGGGTTAAGCCAACAGTTGGATTTATCATCATTGCTATTCTGGATGTATTTTAGGTAAAGTTGTCAGAAAGGAGCACAGGACCCTCTTGAATAGCATTTAGTGGATAAACCACACCTCTCATATCATGGCAGGTGTTAGTAAAAGCCAGACCTAGTTGAAACAGTCTGAAACAGAGGTGAAGGAGAGTGAGGTTCAGGCCTTACCTCTCATCACTGAAGAAAAAGGGATGAAAGATCAAAAGGGAGGTAGAAGGAGTTGTCTCCCTGCCAATGCATTTTGGCAGCTTTATGAAGTTGGGATGCCCAGACACCATATAACTGCTCTTTAATTACTCCGTGTGCTATCCAGCCCAAATGGCCTTTGCAAGCATCTGGGGATTATCAGTATTTGTAACTGTTACTAGGCTACTTAGAAACTCTTTCTAAACATTCTCTTGTAGCAAAATTGATGTTTCAAGCATCTTGGGTTTTGTTTTTTTCTTTTTTTTTTCTTTTCCTATGCATTGCAGAAGGAGTCCAATTTCCTCCTGGAGAAATCTTCTGTTTGAAGGTGTTTGCTATTATTAGGTGTCTCTTTTGCTTAAAGTGCTTTTCCTCTAAAGTTTTAAGGGTTTTGGCACTTCTCACTTTAAAATGTATTTAGTTGCTGCAAACTGAAGAGACAATCCTGGATTTTGGATTTCCAGTTACAATTGTTCTTTTAATTTGTATTTTTACCTTCTAATACATAAGCCAAGATACAGTCTGAGCAGCTCAGCAATAATGCATTGTTCTTTTGAAGATGCCTGGTGCAACTGGAAACTTACCTTACAAAAAACAAATTACAGTTCAAAGCCAGGCTACACTGAAGAAACTTGTGTTCCAGTCCGTAAGTAGCAGCATTTATTTATAAATTAGCTTTATATATGAAACTGCACACTCAGAGAGATGAAAATATTGATGCTTTTCATGGACACATGAACACACTGGCTTTCTCTCTGCTCAGCCAGAACTGATTCCTATGCTGATCATGGATAGTCCAGCTCCACCACTCAGGTAGTGCCTCTAAAGAGCTGTGCAACAAGAAAGTCTTTTAGAGTCAGCAGAAAAAAAAAAAAAAAAAAAAAAGCTTTTGGCTAAATCTGCAGCAGCTCTTTCACTTACACTTTCCTTAGGCTACAAATGAAAGCAGAACCATATCCATACTGGCATTGATTATGCTCTTTCTACACTGGTCCCTGGACCTCCCAGCATGATTTGGATGCAGAGTGAATGAAACAACCTGGGAACAGCTCTGTAAAGTCATCTGTATACAGCAGCAGTGCTGGAGCATCCTGCAGTATCTCCAATGTAAAATGTGGAAAGACAAAAGAAAAAAAAAAAGAAAAAAAATCTTATAAGGACCCAACTCCTTGCTGCAGCATCTTCTACCCTTTTTCACAGTGAATAATACTGACAACTGCAATAAGTCATGGGACACTTCCATATGATGCAGGGTGTTTTGTACTATAAGTAGCTCCATTGAAACAAGTGGGATTGCTCATGTGAATAACAGCTATAGGGTTGGAATACTGTATTACAAATCCAGAACCCTCTGGGATGCCAGCAGGCAAATACAGAAATTGAACAGGCTTATCAGAGACTGGTTCCAGCCTTCTCTAACAATGATTGCACCTCCTGACTTGATCCTGAAGGCTTAATAAGATGCATGCATCACTACTGAGAAAACACAACAAGAGAAAAATTAACTGGCTCACTTTAGAATCACATGTTAGTTCATACCAACTGAATTGAACTTGTTGTAGAAATGTTATGGATAGTGTCAGCTTTATACCATTACAGTCAAAACACATGTTCTGGGTGTTTTTTATTCCAAATCCCCTTACAGTGATCTAAGATGTTGGATCTACAGCTCTTTCTCCACACCATCCCCCCCATGTAAAGTCCAAGAAGACATGGATATTCCTATGTATTCATTTATTCCCATGGGATACTGATATCTGATGTCTTTGGGTATTCCTCTTTGCAGTCCAAAACCACAAAAATAGTTTGGCAGCTAAAATGAATGACTGTTTCTGATTTGGCAAGGTACTTAAACACATGCTCACCTTTAAGTGCACGAGTACCCCATTAATGAAAGAGTTATTCATTGCTTTAAATTAAGCAACTGCTAACCTAAGACTTACATGCTTTTGTGTAACATTTTACACATACTTAGAAACACACATTCAGTAATTATTTAATTAGCCTTTTTTCATGACTTGTGCAAAGGTGGCCTGAAGCTCTGTCTGTTCACTCTCTAAAAGGCTTGTATAGCCACTTCCATTAATTCTTGAATTTATATCTTGACTATTGTGATACACACAATTCTGTGTTAAATCTGTGTATATTGTCCATTTTCCATGGCACATACAACCTGCAAACTAACAGTTAAACATTCCTACAGAAAATTAATGAGGCACACTTGAGGCTAGATCTCAGAGTCCAGTGCTTGATAAGCCTTTTGTTGAAGAATTTTTTTCTTAATATCTATAGAATCATTTGGGATGGAAAAGATCTTTAAGATCACTGAGTCCACTACAGCAAGTCTAGTTTTGACGCAGAGCAGATACAAAAACCTAAAGAGAGCTTTAACCTGCCACTTCATCCAATAGGAAAGAGAAAGGACTGTGCAGGTGACAGCGGTTATGGTGTCTTACAGGTCAGTTCTTGTAGAATATTTCCAGCCAACACTATTGAGCAGTTCTCTAATCAATGCAAGATAACTACAGTCTTGATACTATCTTGATGAAGCCGTTATGATGAGAAGGAGATCATGCAAATCTTTCTGTAAGATACATCGGGTATTCTATCATTCCTTTCATAAAATAGATAAAACAATATCATGTTTTACAGTGTTGTAACCAAAGCTGGTAAACATAAGTTTGATGCTGTGGAGATGTAATGGACTTCCATGTAAGTGAAAGAGCTGTCTGTGGTCATTCTTCTTTTAAAGTGAGGGGAAAAAAAGCCATTAGTGAAGTAATGATTGTGAGGGTCTTTACAACAAAGCAACAACAAACTCTGCTGGAGTATGATTATTTTTGAGCAAAAAATAAGCAGCTAATGTTAGCATATGCTCTGTATGTGTGGGTTTCAAATTACACAAAAAACCGTCAAACTGGTTTCCAAAGAAGTCTAACATCTCTAACATCCTTCAGTACAGTATCCATATGCATTTCTAGGAAATTCTGTAGTCAGTCCAAATTCCAAGCATTAAGAAGGAAAAGTTTCTAAGAAGTCCAAAGACTAGGGGGAAATCTCACATTTAATTTACACACTACACACTGTTTGGTAAGTAGCATCTATTGTTTAGAGTAGAATGCAGTCACCATTCATTATATTTTGACTCTACATTCTTCACTGGGAATTCAGGAAGTGGTTCAGACTAAAATATTCCTTTATGTTGTTAGACCTGTAAAAACTTGGAGACAGGCCAGATTCTGCAGTTCTTAAATAGACAACACTCCCATTGACTGGGGGATTGCGGCCTTAACATTGACTGGCCTATACCACTGTGCTACTCAGCTCAGCTGAGTCAGTCATTTGGTGCATGATGTGGTGGCCAGGAGAACCTGAAAACAAGACTGCTTGATTTGTTTAACACCATTATTCATCCACCCAGAAAGACAGTGGGCATTATCTGAGCACAACTCATACAAAACAATACCTTAGAAACAGATGTAGACTTTGTAGGGTGTCATGGAATTTTTTTTTTACTGCTTCCTTTGATAGGAAGGCATGATTTAGTTGAATGCCACAGGTAGCTTTTCAGCGCATCTCTTGACAGGACATATTCAGAACAACATTCTCAGAGTTACTACTAAGTTCACTGTTGTTGATATGAGGTAGAAGTAGGTATCCAAATACCCTGGATCTCCATCTTAATTTTTAAATGCTTTAGGGGCCTGAAAATATAAGGCAAACTCCCACATTTAAGTAAATAGTTCTGCTTACAATTCCACTTTGTCCTTCAGATTCCATCTAAAGTTCTCATTAAATTAAAGAGAACTTGGTTTAAATCTCATCACAATACTCGGGGGGCTGAGGGGAATGACACACTAACAGTAACATTGCTTTGGACTCATATTCCAGCTGTCATCACCCTGTAGCTTATCCTGCTTTGAAAACATTATTTGACATGAAGAGTGAGCTAAAAGTACTTAGGATTATGCCATAGCCTGCAGGGAAGAATTCCTGTTGACTACCCCTTCACACTCATATTTGTTACTCTTAATCTTCTCCATTAAGAGTGATGCTGCAATTCTAAGAAGACTACATGATAGCCACAATAGCTGTCCCTCACTAGCTCTCCTGACCGGGCATGCTTTTGCACCTGGGCACCCTAACTCACCTCAAAATATGATCCATAGATGCTATACTCCAAAATATACCTTCAGCAATGACCTGCACAGCTATGTTTCCTGTGAATAGAATTAAACATCAGTTTGCATATGTGCAAGAGGAAACCTAAGCAATTTATGAGCATGGATTTCATTGTAAGTGAACAGAATAGTGCTCCTTCTCAGCACTTGCATTTGGAAAACATCCCTTTGCAGGTAAGAAAAAACAAGTGGTGGGTGTTCAGTTCAAATCAGCACCTGATATTTTTGGGCTGCTACACTGAAGAAACATTAGTGTTTAGCATTTATCACTTAGAAGTCAATCTATCAGATAGGAAATGCTTAGTTTGGCATGGGCGTTATGATTACTCAGTGTTAGCTCACTGGTTACATTTCCACAGATTCTAGGACATTCTTCCTTTTTTAGACTTTGTATTTTTTTTTGATAGCAAGTTAACGCATGAAGGTTTCTTCACCATTATACTACACAATGGAGACAGGTAAGGGACTTCCAGCCTTTGTGTAGTCTTTTTCCTCAGCAAATGCTCTCACTTGTGTCAGAAATGCTCTGTGTCTCTTCCAGGAGGAGGTTTGCCTTAGTACTCTGTGACTCAGAGCACATTCCCTTCCGAAAATGGAAAGGAAAAATGGAGTTCTCTTCCTTGGTGTAAGCAACAAGTTTAGCAAAAGACAGGTTAGATTTCTCACCCACACCCCCTTTTTTTTTCTTTTATATTAAGTTTTGAATTATATTGTGGAATTCTGTAAACATTTTATTACATATTTTATAGGTGGAGCATTTTATATCTAGCAGTCTATTTTGGAAGTATAGTCTTTTAGTTTGTTTTTTCTTGCCCCATGATTCAGCTGTAACTGCTTCCATCTGTCTAAACCTATGTGCAGTTTGCTAATTGTCGACCCCTTAGGTAGGCCTTGCTGTTTCTATAGTTTTATTGTTAATCATTAGACTCAGAAAAAATAAACTTCTTTGACATTACCAATAAGGATTTCCAAGAATGAAGAGAAAAATCCCTCATGCTTTAATTGCTCTTACCATTTTTAGAAAACATTCCTTCAGCAATTTAGTAGAAAATGGTTATTGAGAGGATTGTTTAAGAGAAACATATATCAAAAGAATGCCCAGGAAAATTGGATTAAACTATCACTACTACAAACAATTCTAAGAAAGATTAACTTTTCAGCACAATTATGTTGAAAAAATTGTCTGAAAATACTTTGTCTGCAAGTTCCATTCATATTTATCTGAACAGATTCCTCATGGTCATACATTCAGAGAATAAACCATATCCTTTTAGTAATAAATTGCATTTTCTATCATCCTCTGACAACATTTCTTCCATGATTTTTCAAAAAAACCTCAAAACCTGACTCTCCATGTGGAAGCCTCACAGGGCAAAGGCAGGAATTCCAGTTTAAGTATCCTATAAATGATGTCAATAACTATGAAGAAGCTTTACACAATTTCTAAAAATAACAGCTATTTTCCTAGAAAAAAAAAAAGTAAGTCACGTGACTTGTTTCTCTTCAAGATGCTTTTATAATCTGTCAGTACTGCTACATTGCTAGATATTGGATATTTTTTATATCCCCCCACTTCCCCAAGGTAAATAGCATACTCAACCCTCTAAGGTTCTTTACATCCATCATATACTACATTAAAAATACATCTGTATGCCAGCAAAACCTGTTAACAAGTGGAGGTAAATATTTCCCTTTTAAAAATTAATTTTTCAAAATGTTTATTTTGATAAATGCCACTTCTCATCTCATTATTAAATCCAAGAAATCATAGGGAATGCTTTTAAGTTGCCTAAATTGTAAATATTTATCTGGTTTTATTTTTTAACCTATGTGATAATTAATGTTCTGCAAAAGTCTTGAAGGCAAATTTACAAAGCAAACAGCTCATGAAAAAAAAAATTACCATAGAGAATTTTTTGAGGTTTGGGGTTTTGTGGGTGTGTAGTCTGTTTGCTTTGTTTCTTTTTCAGATTTTGGTTGTTTGAAAGCAGAAAACTTAACACTGCACTTTGGACCTTGTATATTAAGGCTAAGCCTGAAGAAAACCTCTGCAGCCAAGACATAACCTCAATTGTTTTTTGCTCTTTGTCATCTGATTTATGTTTTTTATAGCAGTTGCATAAAATCCTAAGGTGTGCAACAGTATATGAATTTTATCCTTATCAGGTAACTATAATGTTATTCTACGCCCACAGAAGGAAGCAATTGCAAAATTCACCTTGATCTAAGTTCTCAGCCTCTATCCCCCTGCACATGATAAAAGTGCAGGTATTAAGCTACAATGTATGTGTGTGCTGTGTGAATAATGCAGGCAATGTGGTTTTCACATGTAGGCAGAATATATAAATGAATTAACATGCACTCACATACTTGCATAGCTCAAAATAACAGAGATAAATATGTGCCGCTTCTAAAAAAATCCTGCCACTACTCTGTTTTGTAATTTTATCGAGAACTTTCAATTAAAACTGTGAATTGTGTATTTCTAAGAGAACCAGAGGAAAGTCCAGTGGAACTTTAACTAGAAGTTTGATGCCCAGCTCTGGAAGCTAATGTAAAGTTTTTTTATCTGTGTTGAGAAATTTCTCACATAAAGTATATCTCCAGATTCATTAGACCTGGGAAAGGGAAAAAAGGGCTGTGACAGGTACAGCTGAGTACGTAACTGTAAATACATTTTTTCATGTGAATTACAATCATTAAGTTTGCAAGTGTACTAATTTTCAATGGAAAAAAAAATTGTTCTCTTGAGAGAAATATTCTGCTTCTATGAGATAATTACAGTTTTGGCCTTTGTCTTTTATGGAATTCCCTTTAAAATCTGCTGATTATACCATGAAGAGCAGCAGCTGGTGATTATCTTATTTGATTAACAATTCAAGCAAAATTTACATAAAAACTTAGCATACAAGAGCACAGTTTCCAGAAAAGAATGGAGTCCTGCCTGCTGTGTCTTTTTGCTTTGCAATTGATTTCAGCACAAGTCCTTGCTCTGATGTGTCTGTATGTTATATAGGGCCAAAATTCCAGACCAATTTAATGGACATTAACGACTGTATTCTGCCTGAAAAGTAATTACAGAGATCCATTTGCATATTCTAATTGCCTTTTTTTACTTTTTTAAAACAGATCTGTATTTTTAATAGACATGTTTCTCCTTGCTATAACAGTTTACCAATAACATTTGTAAAAGGATGAGGAAGAAAAATGCGTAAACAAGATGACAGTAAACACTGGGTTTTAGTATTTTCTATGTGGCCTCCCAGCACAAAGAAACAAGATAATCTTTGTTGCAAGGTATATGAAAGGATGTCAATTTTTTTATTAGAACAGTATAAAGTTTTGATTAAAAGTCTCTCACCTGTAATGTAAAAGTCACCTATATACAATGGAAAAGAGGGGGAAGGAAAGGTCTGGGGGGGAGGGGAAGCCACAGCCTTTGGTTTTCATGTCCAAGTGAAGTAAATGATTGGTTCTAGATTAAAATCTGAGTAATGCAAATATCCCACCTCAGTTTTGTTCTGTTTCCCACACTGGCTCATTCTACCAAAAAGCTGTTTACCCTACAACACGGTTTCTACCTATAGGAAGTGAGAAATGCTGTCTTGAGTGCTCCCATGGGCAGATCATACATGTCAGCAATAGATTCAATTAAAATCACTGGGATCATTAGGATCAGGCCCCCAGGGTGCCTCGTCAGGGACATGATATGCCCAATTTATACCTGAAACATTATCTTCACCCATTTATTTATATTTTTTTAGGTTTGCATGAAGCTTGCTATGTTCTCTCCTTGGGTTTATTACAAGCCCTGGCAACTCTAGCAACTCTGTCTTCCCTCTGTACATACAATCAGGACTCAATTTGCCAGGGTCTGTTGAACACAAAGAGTCCCTTTAAAGGTTTTGCGTAAGGGCTGTTATCACTGAATCATCAACTACAGGCTTGATCTTATTCTCTCTGAATTGTAATGACAGCAGGATTGGGCCCCAAATGAGATAGTGTCTCTGACTTTTGAGTCAGACTGTACTGTTAAATTTCCCAGTACTAAAATGCAGCCTTTCTATTTCTTCATACGTAATCCTCAGGACTTCAATAGCAGCAGGCAAGAAAATTCCAATAATGTCAGAAGGATCTTTACTTGCTTCAAGTAGAAGAGAATCCATGGGAATTCTTAGAAGCATTTTTTCTCTTGCTCCCTGCAATTATTTTCTATGCTAAAAGCATAATTGAAGAGGAAAAAGCAGATGACATCAGCTACCAAGAAGGAAAATATTGTGTGTCATTTCTTGAAGTGACACACACTGTGGAACAGAAAGATACTTCATTGTATCATGCACTAGGCTGGGATCAGAGAACAGCACTTGCTTCCAAGATTAGACATAGATTTTCCATACCACCTTAAGCAAATCATATCTCCCCTGTAACTTTTCACTTCTCCTAGGAAGTCTCTAGGATAAAAGTGAATGTTAGCTCAGAGGTGTTCACAGAAGACAGTAATGAGAGCTGTATAAATATCCAGATAGTTACAAAGCAAAAGAATGTGATAAAAAGATCTGTGAAAACAAATGATCAGTCAAGAATGACTCCTTTAGAAATAAAAGAAAGTACAGACTGCTTCCACTGGAGATGCAAGGCACACCTGCACTCGACTTGAGAAGTTGTTGCTATAAGAGAATGCACTTAAGTTATTGAGTTGTCACAAGAAAACTCAGTTTTCCTTTATTCTGATGGGAGGCATTAAAAACAAACATAACCTCATCTTAAGTGCATTAGGAAAAACAGGTCAAGTGGGAGCATATGCACCTACAGTGGGGATTTCCCCACTCTCAAAGCCACCTGACATCCCTAATTTAAGCTGAAAACCAAAAAGTATATTATTTTCTTCCTTCCCCCACCCCCAAAAGCCAAATAAAACAAGCTACTTCCCACTACAAGTGGCTTACTTGAAAAAGCCCTGAAATGGCAGGCTCCAGCCAATGTGCTTTACTGCCGATGCCCTATCAGCAGGGTACGTTTACACACCAGACCACCTCCTAGGCCATCTCCATGTACACTGTGAATTTACCACCACCAATTCACAACTCTGTAATTTCAAGGAAACTTCTGTTTCCCTCTGGATGACTGGGGTTGAATCCTGCCTTCAAATTTGACAGGACAATTCATTCATGTGTTACGCATCAGATTGGGGTGATCTGTGGCAGCTCAGCAAATGTTCTTGAAGGCAATGCTGAAAAATTAGTAGCTTTAGTACATGAGCAACCCTGAAGAAAAGGGGAAAAAACTCATTTGTGACCCTGAGTTTTCTGCTCTTGGTTTACAGATGTCCTTCCTCTGTTTCTAACATGAGACTATAAGAAATATGGGCCCCCCCAAGAGTGCATTTTACATGACTTCCTTTATGTCAGAGCAACTTCTCATAAAATACTTTTGAATGAATAAGCCGTCTTGCTCTATACGTTAAAATTCCTCTGCCTAAGGTAAATGAGACTGACAATTAACCAAAGCCACAGAGACCCTCATAAACCATTACAAAAAGGATTTTGAATTTCTTATTTCAACAATTTAGAAAAGGCATGATACATTTTCTAGTGGGCACTATAAGAGAAATGTTAAAATGGCCACAAAATGCAATTTAATTGGATATTAAATTTGATTATTCAAAAATTCCCAATTTAAAAAAGTAAACGAACACAGAATACTCGCGTAAACTCTGTAGATAAGGAAATGCCAATACCATGGAATTTCTCAGTCTGGATTCACTCAGACTTTAATGGAGTTAGTACCAAGATACCTTCAGGTGGGGGAAAGCTGAATCGGGCCCTATATATATATAAAGCTAAAATATTTCGTTATGGTTTTTGTTATCTCAGACTTCTATTCTAGCAAATCTTGCATCTATCATTACAATAGGTAATTTTCCTTACAGGATCACACTTATTACCAGACTCCTCTGCAGAAGCAGCCATGAAAGAAGGAACCAGAAAGACTATCTCCCTTTTCCATTCCTTTCCCTCACAGCAGTCACTCTGGGTGGCCAGCTGGACAGTTGCTTCCTTCCCACACTCCCTGCTCTCCAGGTTTCTCCCTGCCTTGGGAAGCATCTGGTCTCTATGCAGGGCATTGTGTCAGCAGTCATCCCCTGGGCCCACACACATGGGGCTTTATCATGAACCTCTCTGTGAATCTAAGGAAGCTGCCTAAATGCTTTCCCAAAAGAAACAATTCATATGCACATGAGGGACCATCTTCAATCCTCAATCCAACAGTATTTGGAGATGTTTGTATGGTCAGGCCTTGTAGCCAGAGTCAGATCATCAGAAGAGCTTGACTGTGTCTCAAGATCCAAACCAAGGATCAAACTAAGAGGGCAGCACCCAATAGCTCTGATGGGAACATTACTGGAAAGACTAACAAAATGTTTCATACTTAGTTTATAAAGAAACCTGGGCAATTATTGCTGCTAGTGCCTTGGACACTGAGGCTGCAGTCCTCAGAGATGCAGAACGCTGGCTGTCCCAAGCAGGAGCTAAATGAGAAGACTTTCAACACTGTACCACATAACACACTAAGAAAGAATAACCTATGGCTCAGCATCAGCAGACTATTTAGTTAGGAGAGTCTTCATATTTATTTTCTAGACAACTCTGCAAGGTCAAGATTTTATTTGAATCCTATGCATTATTAGGAAGTCATAATTCTAGAATTACAAAGATAAGAGGTAGGATTTTGCTGAGGGAGAGGGGAAGGTAGAGAGAAATACCATGGCTCCAAAATTCCCAGATATAAATAATGTAATTTAAATCTCCTAAATCTGTGAGTGAAGCTATGCTTCATGTTTACAGCTGTTGTTCAGAGTAGAGAAATCTTTTGGCCTGTGATAGAACAGCATCTTATTTCTTTAGTCTTGCCTAAAATTATTATTCATGGACCAAGGTTCTTTCCCTTATAAACACTTGGCTCAAAAGCTCTGCATTTCATACATCCATCTCACCCAGACTAGCAAAAAAACATTCAGCATTAAAACATCAATCTATTTACATACAGAATAATGAAAAAGAAACACTCTGAAAATGTCAGTGAAGCTGCTCAGGCTAATGTGATATTCCTTCATCCTCCGTATTTGCTTAAAAAAATTAGAAGATTTTATATGATTCATGAAGAAAACCTGAAGGGAAACTACAACATATCCTATAACTTCGTGTTTTTTCCCCACCTTTTTTGGTCTGTAATGAAAAGTTCATAGTCTAAAATAGCAACTCCTTTTTCAGCCTTTTCATGTCAAAAGGAAGCCATCTTATCCGTCCAGTTTTCTAACCCTAGAGAGGCGTAAACACTCATTTCCTAGTGTCAGCCTTTACACATTGCAGTTCTGTGAACCTTGGCATCTAAACGCCAGAACAACATCTTCACACAATTTTCCTTCTCACCTCTTCTATCAAATATCATAGTTGCCTGTAACTCACCTTTCTCTTTAAGATCACTTGATGAAACTCCACTTGCCACATTCTCTCAAGGCTGACTAAGCCAGAGTTGCTGATGTGAAGGGTGGAGATGGCAGTTATTTTGTGATACCTTATCAGTGGGCTGATATTGATGTCTCAAAAAAAGCTTTTTAATGGCCAGAGAACTCTGCAACTCTCTCATGTTACCAGCATTTCACATTTCTCAGACCAGTGTGGCACAAATACCTTCAAATCCTTTCTATTTTAATACCACATAATAGTTCTTACAGAATGTTTTATTATTTCCAATGCTAAAGCTGCATAATCTACACAGCACATTGCACATGTCCTCCTCCTCCTCTACTTCAGCTAGAGGAAAATTGCTATTGCAAATACAATGTAATCTTTTATTTATGGGTTTATGTATTTTTAACTGAGATTTTTGGAACCTTTCAAATTTTGAATCCAAATAGCCCTCTTGGTTTCCAGCCAAGACCTTTTCCTGATAAAGTAGAGAGAGGAAACTTCTGTAAAAGTGAAGTGTCTAAAAAGAATTTAGCAGCAGTCTTTGGTGATAGCAGAGGCTTGATGTACAGTAACTGAACCAGCCCCCTAAAGAAAAATACTTACAGCTTGCATTTTCACCACTGCAAAAACTAGTGTGGGGTTTTCTTGTTCTGTTTTTTTTTTTTTTTTTTTGAGAGAGAGAGACTTTTCTTATATCAACAAAATAAAAGGGGAGGAGTGTAGGTCTGATTTTTTGTTCAGTTATAATTTAAACCCAAAAAACCCTGTTGAATGAACAGACATCCTACATTTATGCAAGTGCTACTCAAGAGAAAAGTAAATATTCAAGTATCTCTGGAACTTGAATATACAGACACGTGCTTAATACTCTGTTACAAATCACATACTAAAATGTTCATTAATCTAATTATGGGCCAAATCCTGGAGAAAACTTTACTACCCACATGAACCCCCACACTGGCTGTGTGGATATCATTCACAGTATCACTAGTTATTACAAGCCAGATTCCAGCCTTCTTTCCCACACTGATCACACTAACACATGGTAATCTGTTGATTCAAACAGAAATCCTTGGAGAGTCTGGTGCTGCTTGAGCTACACAGACCTGCCAGTGCAATGGTTCATTTGGAAAGGTAAGAGTCTCCTGAATTCCCCCCCTGTGCATGCTGGGCCGGAGTCTGCTACCCTCATACCAACTCAGAAAACAAAGTTTCATCACATGAATCTGAAAAACAGTCTCAGGCGAGCACAGACTTTTGCATTATTACAACTAGGGAAAGTTGTACGAGTGTTGACAAAAAAAAACAACCTATACTCTGAGAACCTGTGCTTCGTCTCAATCAATGACAACATTTTATCTCTTGACTGGAGTTCCAGTACAAGCTAAATAGTCCCAAACCCTTACTTGTCTGAGTTTAGACCAAATTGTAGACCGTTAAAAGTAATATTTAATTATTGAAGTAGACCCAAACGGTAAGGCTTTAATTATTCAGTGCAGCCATCCCCGTGGCAACTTCCACAATTGATAATAGCACACTTTTCACACAGCTCCCTTGAGTGAAATCATGGTCTTTGCTAATGTTATAGTTTGTTTTTTTTGTTTTGATTCGGAATCTTTTTTACCATCATGGAATTCCACAGTCAGAATTTCTTCTATGCAAGAGATAAGGTCAGAACCTGACAAGTTGTCTTAGTTCCTTCTCCACTATTCTTATAGATCTGAACTGGCTGCAGGCCACAGCAACGAGCCACAAAGCAAATTTGCACCAGCTCTTAGAAAATGAGGCCAAAACTCCTTAGAGACCATCCTTCACTACACTACAGAAGACTGCGCAATCTTTACTTTTCTTCCTGTTCAGTTCCATGCTCTACATTACATGAAAACGGCCTTTTTTGTAATTTTTCTCATCTGCCAACTAACTTCCCATCAGGAGCTTTTACATTAAAAGATATTTCTTCTATAAAATTAATATTTTCCTTTTACTGTCTACAAAGATCCCGTGACTTCTCCTAATTCTGGATTTTACTTCAGCCAAATTTCTTCCAATCAAATTTACAACAGTTCCCATTAACATGAAATTAACAAATATTGAGGAGGTATTTCCTCCTAATGTTGCTTTTATTCAGTACATAACAAGAATTCCTGCTTCTCTAATAGATTTAATTTTTTGTCTATAGATAATCAGCAGGATTGTGCAAGAGAAACAAAGAGAAAAAGCTACCAATTATATTCTCTTCCCCGTATTTTTTCATTATGAAATTTTAAATAAAGTGGGTCCCAGGAAAGTGTCCCACCACAGGCATCTTTTGTTTGCCCAGTGAACCCCTTACTCAGCACAACACCATAGGTTTCACTGACCTTGGTAATATTATGAGGGTCATATTTTCCCATGGATGAATTGTTCTGAAACAATTTCTCCAGTGTGTTAGGCACACTGGCTCTTCTTTGGCATCAGGCATGCGTATCCTCTTGGTTTCTTTTTCTCTTAAACAAACATGTTTATTGTTATTTCCACTAAGGAAGTCTCCCTCCCCCAAAACCTCAGTTTTTTAGCATTTCTCCCTTTGTGCCATTCTTCATTCTTTCTAAAAAGGTGTTAATGAACTATATCATTTCTGTATCCTTGTATAAATCTCCTCCTCTCACTTCTAGATGTGATGGTAACAGAACAACTAGTTGAAATTATTTCATTTTTCAAACAGTAACCCACTGGTATGATGATGGGCATAGAAGCAAGTCATTAATTATCTCAATACTAATACTTTATCTAGAATGAAAACAACCATGCTCAAAACAGAGGGGACTCTTCATTTCCTCACCTCAAAAGCATGCAAAGAAACCTTTAACAGTGAATCCAGAATGCATGTCAATTCAGACAAAGTTCAAACCACAAATACAGAACTACACATCATCTAGGATATGCAGACGAACCCTGGTCATTGGCAAGAACTGAACCTGAAGTGGTTTCAAAAGGGATAGAATTTATCTCAGAATTAAGGTTTGCATAGCTTGTTGTCATCTAATAATAATAATTGCACTTTAGGACAGGTCCAAGTGGGCAGGGGAAAAAAAAAAAATCCATTTACTAACACATACCTTACATCAATTAACTTTGGTTAAGAAAATAATAGCAATTATGACTATCCTTTCTTAAACGAGGTACAGAAAGGGGTAAATAACAGTTCACATAACAAAGCTGTTACATGGTTTAATGAAGATGTTAGTCACATAAATAATCTTTCCTATCAAATGTGCGTTCAAACATCTGCTTGGGTGAAATAAGAATTTACATTAGCACTTGGAAATATAAAATTGAGCAAACCTCTATCCCAATTTACCATCTCATTTGCCATTTTGTTTTACAGTCAGTGCACTCCCTGGGAAATAAAAAGCATCAATCCATGTTTACAAAGTAATTCTAGTGAGCATATCCAATACCTAAATTTCTTTTCACACTTATTGTGAAAACACAATAAATACTTTAATTTTTAACATTATTATAAATGTCATTAATGATTTAACAGTGTCACAGAATTGAATTTGTGAGGGTAAATGCAGCTACCTCCATATTTCATGAAGTCAGCACTTCTTTCTGTACATTTGGTTGCGTGGAAGAATTCTACACCTGGAGTACTGTGTCCAGCTCTGGAGTCAGCAGTAAAGGAAAGACATGGACCTGCTAGAGCAGGTCCAGAGGAGGCCACAGAAATGATCAGGACACTGGAACCCCTCTGCTGTGAGGACAGGCTGAGAGTTGGAGTTGTTCAGCCTGGAGAAGAGAAGGCTTTGGGGAGACCATGTTGCAGCCTTTCAGTACCTAAATGAGGCCTATAAGAAAGATGGAGACAGGCTTCTTAAGCAGGGCCCGTTGCAACAGAACAGGGGCCAATGGTTTTAAACTAAAGGAGGGAAGATTTAGACTAGAGAGAAGGAAGAAATTTTTTACAATGAGGGTGGTGAAACACTGGCCCAGGTTGCCCAGAGAGATGGCAGATGCCCCATCCCTGGAAACATTCCAGGTGAGGTTGGACAGGGCTCTGAGCACCCTGCTCTAGTTGAAGGTGGCCCTGCTCACTGCAGAAAGGTTGGACTAGATGACTTCAAAAGGTCCCTCTCAACCCAAACCACTCTATGATCAAGATATTTTATACTATTTACATTAACATTTACTAAAGCAACTACTCTCCACTTCCAGGATTGTTTCAAAGCAGCAACAACCTTAGTAAGGAGCCTTATGGAAGAGTATTTATTACCTTCAATAAAAAAAATTATTCGAGAACTGAAGCCTAGAAAATGAATATGGACTTATTTGCCCATAGCAAAACTATTATTTTAGGAAGTACCTAAACGCATGTAAACCTATCTGCAAACCAGGATTTATCATTTGCCTTGAATACAGCAAAACAATTGGCATTTCAATTCAAGTACTAATAAACCAAAATGAATAGAGCTAAAGACACCCAATGTCTAAGCACTTTCTTAGATTTAGCACGTGATTTTATATTCCTTAGGATTAGGTAATACAGCTAGAAAAAGATGAGTTGCAATGGGACTGATCAAGCAAGTTACAGAATCCTGCCCAACTGTGGGGTTTTGCACTAGCTGTGAGAAGGAAATAAAAAAAAAAAAAGCACATATGAAAACCAACTGAATAAGAGACTTGCTGACTCACTACTGAAGGACACTATGGAATTCATCATCCTTACGCCTTCCCCAGAGGTCAGAAAGATTTGCTGTAATATTTTTGGAGTATTTGAAATACCTAGAAACTACAAAATAAATCCGCTGAAGAACACACACCTTGACTGGGAAAGTCTGGAAACAGTTTCTAGCAAGGATCAGTATACATTTTTATAAACAGTTCTGAATTTTCTTGGGGTTTGTTTTCTTTAATGTTGTTGGTTGGGTTTTTTGCATTTTGGTGGGGTTTTTTGTTTGTTTGTTTGGGGTTTTGTTTGTTTGGTTTTTTGGTTTGTTTTTTTGTTGGTTTTTTTTGGGGGGGAGGCGTGGGGGCACGCAGTGTTTTACTGTTTGTTTTAGTTTTTTCCTCTGTAGAAGCTGTTATGTGAAAATTTTTTCACTCTGCCTCTATGGGAAGTATTGTATAATAGTAGCAAGAAGTCCACATCACAGGCACCTTTAACACTGACCTGGCTCCTTCTGACTTCACCTATTAAGCACTACAGGGCAGACGTACTCCCACGCCACCCTGCATTTTGCCCAAGAGCTTGCTGAATCCAAAACCAATTCCAGTAGCATGGCAAGTTCAAGAGCATCTTAAGAAAAAGAGGAACAAAAATAATGGATGTTTTGCAACACTAGTCAGAGAAAAGTTGCTTCAAATTCAAGATCTACCTACTTGTCTTAAATTACGTTTCTAACTCACCAAAACACATGCTCTCAAATATAAGTGTGTGCAGCTTCAATGATTTCACATACTTAAAGCTCAGTTCAGATATTTTGCTAGGTCAACTCATGTAATAAAACTTGCATAATTAATACCACATGTTATTTAATGCCTATTAAAATATGGTTGTGTATTTAAATGGATGTCTATCTATGTCTATAGCATTACTCAAAAACCAAAGGTCACCAAGGTGGACTGTGAGTAGTGTGTGCTTGCAACATGCTTAAAGATGGAAAACCTTATTTATTTCTCTTATTACTTGGTATTAGCCTAGTTTTCTCAAATATATCAAATTCACAAATAAGAACTAGCCTCATTTGAGAGAAGGTAGTAAAAAGGCAAATGGACTTTAACATCAAGTGCTGTATACTCTGTCACAATACAGAATTCTTTTCTGCCAGTGGATGTGAAATTATTTACAACAAAGAATTTAGTATCTATTTTCATCACTATTGGATTTAGTACTCCTAGAAGAAATTCCTAATAATAATAAAATCCTCTGTTTATCACATTTTGTTTTGTATTTTTACAACATTTTTAATATATCAGGGAGACATTTCTGGGGCCAAATTAACATAAGTTGTGGATTCAGTTCCTAAAGGGCATACATTTCACTGATGATGCTCCATCCACACATATGGTCTCCAAAGTGTAAACAACACCCATAGAAACAAAGGAAAACATCAAGATACTTGAACAATAGATATTCAAGTTCATTGCACATTAAGGTTTCTGTGACACATGAATGTGAAATGCTTTGTATTTACATCATACATTCTCCCTTTGAAATATTTTTTTATATGTGACTCAGAGGTCTGGTTCAAATCCCAGAGAACTCCATGGAAATATTCTCACTACCTCACTGAGCTTTGAAGTGGGCTAAGAAGTACACCCGTATTGTTTTCAGAACACACACACACAGAGTTTGCTCAAGTATGGAATGACAATGAATTTCACAAGTCTAATCAGAAAATGTATAGAGATCTGGCTGCATTTGTTAAATCTTTGACTTCATTCCCCATTTTAAAAACCCGCTGACCAAGTGAGCTTGAGAGGATGGGATGCAGTCATTCTAAGAAGCACTAAGAACAAAAACCTAATTTCAGCTCCTAATTTTAGCTGAGCCACTGACTCACCACAGGACCCTGCACAGGTCTTCATTTTCCTCTCCTTCCATTTCCCTATCTGAAAAATGGTAAGACACATGGCATCATTAAAACCAAATGCTGTACCTGACCAACGGTTCTCAAACAGATACTGTGCCAAAACAAAACAAGACAAAAACAACCAACAAAGGAAAACCTAAAGCAAAACATACTATGATAAAAGGAAAAGCAAAGGTCAGGAAGTCATGTCTTTACCTTTCAAGTTATTCTTTCTACCTCTTGTCCTAGTTCCTTTTACTTCTGCATATGTACATATATAGATAAACACACAAAAGAAATTCTTTAGGAAGAGATCAAATCTGCTTTTTCCCAGACATCTAGAAAATGATGCTTCTGTTGTATTTTCTGCATCTGCTTCCTGAAACACAGCACTTTACTGAGATGAACCTAGTTATGATTCAGATCCTTTTCCCAGGCTTGACTAAAGCAGCTGGCAGAGACACACAACCATTGGAGAACTTCAAAATAAAGAAAGAGGTTTGAGAAAATGCTAAATGATTTAGTGAGAGTTCACAGTATTTCTTTCAGGCTGAAAGCTTCAAGTAGCCTCAAAGTTTATAGAAATAAAACTAAACAATATATAAGATACCTCTTTGCACCTCTCAGATTAAGTGACCTGAGCCTCCCTTCAGGCCAATTGCACATGACTACTGGGAAACTGATTTGTAAGGGACCTTCCACAGGTATCTGACAGCTGTATAAACTATGGAGATAAAGCAACAATGCGCCAACACAGATTGAAAAGTCATTGAAGCAGCAGAAACTTTTTAAACAAATACCTGAAAGCTGAATTCAGGATAGAATCATTTCATTTGTTGTGAAGCAGAAGTGCCTTCGCTTGCTTTAGAATACCTTTGCTGCAAGAAACTAAACCTTGTTATTCCTTTATTCTTATTTATTCACTGAGTTCCAGGTCCACAGAAATAGCTAGTATCAGACAGTCTGGCATTTTGCATAAGTCACTGAATGACATAGAGTCCAATGACTGAATGTTCAAACAGAACAATTTTTAAAATGAATCCTCCTCACACTGCATAAATTTGCAGTATGTAGAGTTGCAGTGATCCAAACATCATTACGTAAAGTTGTACTCAAGTCAGAAAAGGGAATTTCACAAAATTTCTCAGGAGGCTCTGACAGAGTGCAAAACCAGGAAAGGTAATACAAGCTTTGTCTGGTGGACAAAGAAAGGGAATTAATTTCCAAGCTGAGAGTATCCTGTCACCAATCTTTCTCCCACCAATATTAAGAAGAACCTTTACTTTCTGCAGTAACTGTGGCAGTTTTACCATCCTCAAGAGTCAAACCCACACTAGACAATCAAAAGTGTAGGGATTTTATTTTTCTATGTTAACATATGTAAACCTTGTATTTGTGCTTTCATACACAGTGAACTTTAAAACTTGCAATGCAGACATTTGGTTTTAAAGAAAGCCTTCTAAATTGCTTTCAACCCATAAAAAAAATAAACAACAAACCACCGAGCAGCTCTCCAAAGCAGTACGTGTATATTCAAAACGTGCGGCCTGGTCTTAAGATTTATCTCCATGTATCATGAAAGGAGATATGTATGACTGCATATTATTTTTTCATCATCTACCTCTCTTCCTTTCATAGAGCTGTATGTCACAGCCCAGCTTAGCAGCCATAACCATTCTCCACTTACACGTTTCACATACAGTTACATGTGCATAGATGGCTGTATGTCTGCATGGGTATGACAGATTTGGGGTACACCTTTAGCAGACAAAACATCAATATACAGCCACTGAGAGTATATACCTTAAGCTTGCCTAGGCAAATCTCAATCATACTTGGCCTTTGACTGCCCGAAGTATGAAGACCCTTGTTAGTGATACATGGGGAAGCCAACAACTCCTTTCTGTTGTGCTAGTTAGAGGTCATATTTTCCAGTTGCCATGTCGGCAAGCTTCTGGTATTTAGCTGTGAGCAAATAACATTGTTACTATATAAAAAGAGTTTGATGAGGTAATATAAAACATTACAGTGGCGCCCAACAGAGTCTCCCAGGTCAGTAATATGCAATTTAGTGTGTTCCAAAATAACAAACAGGCTCTATATACAATAGATTCTAATGGCTCTTAAAAATGCCCTCATCACTGAGATAATTTTAAAGAATCTAGTATTAACAGTAACTTTTTTTTCAGTCCTAGAAATATTTTTCTTAAATTAGCAGATACACAGCCAAATGCAACAGGCAACACATTCCTTAAGATTTCGTTTTTTTAATAATATTATCGCAGAGAAGCTAAGTCCAACAACTCCTCCTCCACTGTACAAAGAGCAGAGAAGCCAAATCCTGCCTTAAGCACAAGCCACTGCCCAAAGAGCATCCACCTACGGGGATGACAGCTGCAGCAATTTTACTCAACACTGTTCAGGCTTGTCAGAACAGCAAGCCAGAGAGCAAGGAACTCCCTATCTACACGCAAGACCAGCTCTCATGTCTTCAGGCCACCTCCTGCACAGGTATAAAAATTATGACCAATTACAAAACATTTTGGTGGTATTGTTTCAGCATTTTGAATTTGCCAAAATATCTCATTGTACTTCCCACAGCCAAAAGTTAGATGCCTAGTCCATGACAGATAATAAGGCCCTTCTAGATTCAGGAAAGAAAAATAGGTATCCCCAAAAGCCTTCAAAGGAAGCCATCCCTCTCCAGTGACTATAAAGAAAGCAGAAACAATTAATTTAGACTAGATGTCCAATTCTTAAATTCTTAGAGTTAGGTGGAAATTAATCCCTCAGAGTGTGGTGTTCCAGGTCTTTAATGCCAAGTTACTAATTACATTTTCTAACAAAAGACGGAACCTAAGTGGAACTGTTGAAATGAAGCACTTGAACAGCAGGAATCAATATTACACACCTCCCATAAATGCAGAACTAAATGTCCTGCATTATTCTTCCCTTCCCAGTTTTTACGTCTTTTAGATTCACCTACATTATACTTGGTAATTTTCCATGAAAACTAGCATCTTTGTTTTAGGTCATAACTGCAAGTTGAAATTTTCAAAATTCTAGGATCTGGAGCTTTAAATAAATCCATACTTTATAGTAGTAATAATAGCCAAAGTTAGAGACATTATGTTAGAGACATAATGCTGACATTGCTACACTGCAATAAACAGCCTCAAAGCACCCCGGTGATATCCATTTGCTTTCTTCCCAAAGTATAGTGAGCATTTTTTTTTCAAGTTTCTTACATCTTGATTATCCGAACTTGTTCAGTTTCCTCGACATTATTTATGCAGTAAAAATGAACAATATGTCCTGTACTTCTAATTTCATTATGTCCCAGAAGTTTCATCACACTCTGGTTATCATTAAATGCATATATACATGTATATACATTCTCCTTGTTTCTCCAGTCAAGTATTCTCCGAGGCACTCTTGGAGTGTAAAACAAAGTTGTGATTTTAAACAAGTGGAATATCCCTGATTTAGTAGGGGGAAGAATGGGGTGTTAGTCCTCAAATTGCTGTTGCCTTTTAATGACGAAACACACACCACAAAACGTTACTTGTGGTGGACTAGGAAAGAAGAATTCCTTTTATAAAATTTAATGAGTGTAATGTTTCTGTGTTTTATAGAGCACAGGGTGTGAAAAACAGCTCAGTTTTAGTCCTGATGACATTTTCATATAGGTGAAAGTAAAAATAGAGAGAGATTTGACATCTTGACATAAAAGAGGCATGCAGTATTATGTTGCAAGGGTACTATGTATAAGTTTGGAGTAAAAGCATAACATCTGATTCTAGTTCTATACACATATGGCCGTACAAAGAGAAGTTTGTGCATGTCTTCACAGCTAATAGAAAAGCCAGTGATTTGAGCATGAGGAGGATTTAAGATCTGGGATTGGAAAAAATGGAAGTTATCCCCAAAAATATGAAGATCAAAGCATCCTTCTACATTTTTCTAGAAACTACCAGCCTAGAGTCAATGATCTCAATGAATTCTATTACTTGTTTAACACCAGAATACTTCAATTAAAATCCCTAGTATTAAATCAGAGAAACAAGGGTATAGAAGTGACCAGGAAAGACCAGATAATGCAGTAACACTATTGTAGCATCTAAAATCCTGTAGGAAATCCGGAATGTAAATTAAATACATAAACAATACCAAAACATACTTCTTACAAGCTGAGACAAAATCTAAGATATATTGAAATAGCTTTCTTCCCTTTTTTTTTTTTTTAATAATAAATGATAGCATTACAAAATGAAACGAGAGCATCAAAACTATTTGCCTTAGTTTCTTGTCCAGGTACATCTCAAAACCATTACACTCCCAGGAAAAATGTGCTTTCAGTCAAGCTTCACTTCCTTCTACACAACTCTGGCACATAGCTTTATGGTCAGCTATACATTTGGTGAAAAAAAAAGATTACAATGAATCAGCTGCACTGATTTCATCTTTTATTTGTGCTTCACTGTACCAGTTACAATCCTGGTTCAGGAAGAATTTCAGCTTATGTTCAACTATATGTATAATTTGGTCCCTGCCTGGCAAGCTCTTCAGCAAAGGCTTAAAGACAAACAGGGTTTGATTCTAAATGAAGGACTACATTTTCACTTAATATTTTACACAATCCAAACCTATGAAGCTTTAAAAAAAACAAAACAAAGAACAACAAAAAACACACACCCCCCAAAAAACCCATCACACAAAAAAGCACAAAGAAAACCCAAAACCAAAAACACAAGCAAAACTAGGCCCAAACAAACAAAACTCAACAAAAGCAAAACACAAAACCCAGCACAGGTCAAAGGTTAAAGACAAAAGTCCCCAATTTCTAAACATTAATTCAGAATTGAAGAGGGGTGTGATCTTGACCACAGACCAACAAAAACCTTGTAGACACTATTACAGGGTAGTTCAGTTCTCTCAGTGTTTCAGCCACTGTGTTGTCTACCAGATTAATGTCCCTCACAATACACCAGGAAAACACAGTGTGACAGTTTACTCCAATCAGTGGACAATCAAATTGAACTATTTTTATCTGCTTCCCTGATGCCAAGAAACATTTTTAGGAGGACATAGCTGTATTTACACAGCTAAGGTATTATGACAGATTAGTATGAATCTCTTACCCAGTGTTTAGATGACACAGCTCCACCACAGCAGCTAACATCCCACAGGGCAGGTTTTTGTTTGGTGCAGGATGTTTGTTTAGGTTTTACAGGTTTGTGGTTTTTTACAATACCACTTTGCCTTGCCAGAGGGAATTTTTTTTTCTTCAACAGCTGTAAAATGCCTATTGCCTTCTATAGAAAAATTAATTAATGAATAAAATGGAGCGCACACTCATCATAGAATAAGAAGGTATTTTCTAATACTATCCAAAACACAGTATCAAGCTTATTTGCTGGCACATGTAGAGCCAGATTTCAAGGGCTGACCTGTTACTTCTCCAACAAAAGAACATCAGCTCACATCAGGACCTCAGGGACATTACTCTCAACTGAACGATTCTTTGAGCATTTTTGGCAATTGCTGGATTGTTTCATTTATGCGCTTAGCTACAGCCCCTAGTCATAGATAGTAAAATTAGGCACATACCAAAAAGATAGTCCAGAAGGCTTGGGCTTCATCTAAGACTCATGGAAGCAGAGAGGAATGTTCCTGCAGATTTCTAAGTGTTTCAGATCTGCCCTGGGAAGTGTTGCACCAGCAAATACTTAATGACAGATAGAGCATCTGTTTATATAGAATCACAGACGACAGAATGCAAACAGTATGAGAACAAGGGCATTTTGCAATCCTGCAACATTTGCTGTCATGTCTTTAATCATAAAACTTTATTACCCTAGCATTTCTTTTCACCATATTGGAAGAATGTAGTGCATGAGATAATAACCTTCCCTGGATTTTGCAACGTCTGCATTTCCTCAAATGTGGTTAAAAATTTACATGTTATTAGCAGCAGCAGATCAAATCCAAGAGACATTTTTGCCTTTACACAGTACTTGAAAATAAGGGAATTTTGGTTTTATTGTATTTCTTTCATGTGTGTGTTTTTGGCTTTAGTGTGTTTTTGGTTTGTTTTGTTGTTTTGGGTTTCTTTTATAGTTTTTTGTTTGGTTGATTTTTTGGGGTTTTTTATGCTCCCTATTTGCTATAGACAACTCCAGTCTATTGCTATGGTCCTTCCCAAAATACATGAAGTGACATTGTCTGACAACATTTCTCAAATTCCATCTTCCGTCCTCTTTTCATTTTTTATTTATGGGATATTTGTGTGCCTGATTAACTACTCTGTCCTGGTTTTACTTAAATTATGAGTGCATATACTATGTGATTCCATATTAAAGATAAGATTTTTTTTAAAAAAAAAAAGCTTTGCACTTGTACCGGAAAGAAATTTGCAATGGTCTTTTGTTACTTGAGGACTTCATTCCATTCCTGAGGTAGACTGCCAGTTCAAAGGTAATGACACTCATATCGAGGTATCTAGTTACATACATATTGTCATTTGAAAAAATAATAGTAGCTTGGAAAGATCCAGATTAAGTGAGAACTATTGCAGAATAGGTATCATTTTTCCTTTGCTTCATTTTGTCCATTTCAACCACCACCATGCATCATTCTTCTCTTTCTGAATGTCTGTACACCGATGCCAGTTTTGGAACTAGGGAAAGTTCATCATAAAGATTTCACAGTATTTAAGATTTGGCTTTGTTGATTCACTACTGTGACAGCACAGAGGAACCTGAATCCCAATTCTCTTTATGTTCAGTTCAAAACGTTCATATTCAGCACCCAAGACTAGAATTATCAGATGGATCAAAAGACAGAGGTGTTCAGTATGTAAACAATAAATCAAAAACCAGAAATGTAAGAGCTCAGGATCCTGGCTTTTCACTTCCATCTATCTTGCTAGTCACCCAGTCATTTCTTAGCACTTTCCTTTCCAAACTCCAGCAACTTTTGTTCTAACTATATTTGATTATGCCTTTGTGGCTTTGTGTCATTTTTATGGCTATATTGTAAAGCACCTTGAGACACGTGCAAGGTGATCTATAAATCAATTAATAGTAGCAGTTTATGGTAATACCAACATCATTATTTTGATGGAGCCAGTGATAAATCTGTAAATAAAAAGATTAATCTTTAAATGCTTCATGTTTGTCACTAGTAGCTACGTATTCTCACATTGGTTCCTACTGAATGATAAATTCTTTTAAAGGACTGGTTAAAATTTTCTGGATGAATATTCGAAAGGACATGCATGAGTCAGAAATTCCTGGAGTGACAATACTCTAAATTTGTCTGAAAAATATGTAACATGAGCATTACAGGAATTAAAAAAATAAAAAATAAAAATCCTTCTAATGAAAGTGAGACCCTTGAAGGTGACCACAAAGAAGCAGCAAGCAGATATTCAAAATACTCCTCACTTTTTTTTCCACTGCCATCATTTTCCCTATATGTTTTGAACGCATTCCAGATTTCCCAAAGTGCTAAAATATTTCTCTTCTGCTTAGCATTTGCTATTCGCTAAACACTGGGCAGTTTACAGGTTGATTGATGATGAACAGAAATTGTTTTGCTTCTCTTGGAATACTTTAGCTTAAAGGGTCCCCCCTCCCCCCATATTATCTTAACATCTATTGTTCATACTTATAAAAATAACCATTAGGAGGTAGCAAATAACACAGTACATTTATTCAACACTATATTTGAATTCCAGTATTGCTGAGAAGTGTAGTTGAGCCACAGAACTTGACTACATGACCCTGTAAAGATCCCCCGATATCACAACCCAACAAAATACTACCATGACTTGCTGTCTTCCACAGACATACTCAATGGTAAATAAAAAATACAGGGAACTGATGATTCAGTGATCCCAAATTAAATCCAAATTAATCTCCACTTCAAGCTAACAACAAAACTTTCTCTCATACAGACCACTAACTACAGCACAATGTCTGCTCCTGCAATGTAGACAAAGGCAGTAATTCACTTGAAGATTTGCTGATGACACTAGTGTATATGATGTCACTAAGACCTTTTTTGTGAATGTAGCTTTGTATTCTACTGTCAAGCTTATAATACATGTATAAATTGTATCTCTGAAGACATAATTTACCCTTTTCTCAAACATACTTATCAAAAACCACCCAGAAAAGTAAATGAGGTTGAACATCTCTACGCAAGCTTCCAATATTGCAATTAATGAAAATGCAGAGATTAGAAAATGGCACAAAACTTTAACATTCCAGTGAGCTTGTGTATATCCATCTTTAACTGCCATACAATAATCCATGAAGAAATGGGCTTTAACTACAGTCCAATAAGTTTTCATTAGTTAAATGTAAGAAAATTTGGTTGCAAAAGGAAGATTTTTCCAATCCATGTAATCATCAGGTGCTCTAAGTTTGAGAAACTCAGTTCTGCCAACAGCTAGTGCAGGCAAGAAAGCAGCCAAGTCTGTAAGAACAAATTACTGCTCCAACAGTTCATTCTTATAGACCATATCTTTTGATACACAATTTACTGCTAATTTCAACACCTTAAAACTCAGAATTTAAGGGCAACTTCACAGGGGGAACCAAACAGGATAGACTTTTTAGTCTTGATTTATCAAAATAAATTCCTTCTAGTGTTTCTATAATGAAGAAATATGAAGAAAGTTAGAAAAAAGCTCTAAAAAGAAATTCAGACAAAAATAATACAAAATCAAGTATTCAAATTTTACTTTTTTTTCCATTTAAAAATGGAAATTAAAAAATGTGGTTTAAAACAAGTCATTGCAAAATAAAACAGCTTTAAAAGAAAGTTTCCTTTATTTTCTAGTAGGAAAAACTAGTAAACAGAAAAAAAAGGACCACCATACTACCCCAGCATGCATTAAAAAAACCTGAAGCAAAGAGATTGAAAAATCAAGTTTCTCAAACTGAATAGTTTTCACTTTAATTTTTCATCCATTTGTCAAAAACATAGTTCCTTTCAACATATTTCTAAAAAATTAATAAAATAAAATGTTGCTCTGTGATTCAGCCAGCAGTCAAGTAGAGTGATAGCATTGCATTAAATCCACTGAAATCAGAATTAAAGTCAAACTAAAGTTTTACATCCACCACTCTTGACCTCGGTAACTACTGCACTCTATTCGGATACCATAGCATGGCAGGACTGACTGAGGCTGCCTGTACTTAGGGACTGAAGTTCTCTGCTTATTCATCAAACAGCTACACTTAGGCAGTCAACCTTGGCCTTTTAACAAGCACTCAAACATTAGTTTCAAAATTGAAGACTTAGATAAGGTTCAGCACTGCTTCTTTGGCTTTTTTCAAACTTTCCTTGGCCTCAGTAATCTAAGTTTGGTTCACTGAGGGCTGCACAAGCTGTAAACTCTGTGTGTTCATATAGGCAACTTATGGAATGATTTTCAGCACCGGGGCATATTTTCTACAATAATCTGTCCCATTTGCCTTAGTTTCCCCAATGACAGGTAGATTTCCATTCATTCCAGTTGTTTAGTTTTCCAAACTGTTACCTGGACAGTCTGTGCAAATACATAGTTTGAAAATTGTGCAGAAAGAGAATTTAATTATTTTTTTTTTTACAGCTCTAAGATCAGTGTTTTCAGGACTTATCAGTTAAACAGATGCTCTGTTAAACAGATGTATCTGTTCCACACCTGCACAGGGACCACTCCTGGAATCAAGGGATTCATCAAAATATTCAGAATCAACCTTCCTTCCACCACATAGTTTATCATTCATACCAAAGAGCTACAAACACTTCAAGATGTTGTGCTGCTCAAAATCAGAACGACTTTTCAACATGCAATAGCTGAGCTTTTGCTCAGGTTCCTCAATGCCAACTTCAGTCGGCCACACTGAAAGCGCTCCAGGCCATGCAGGTCCTGGCTGCACCTCTGGGCACGTATAGGGAAAGCAGCATAGGGCTGAGTATTTTGTTTTGGCTGTTTAGGGTTTTTTAGCAAGTCATACTAATACTACTTTCTTTGTAAATGTTTTCCAGTGATACTGGCTGCTTCCCAGACTCCAGTGAGGATGTCTCTGAAGTCAGCTGCAGTCTCTGAAGTGTGCTGCAAGTATCCTATTGCAGAATTTTAAATGCCTACTAACTGAATGCAGTTGCCCTATTTGTGAAAGGTGGTGCCAGAAGTATTATTACATTTCAGATTCTTTTTCCCTGGATAATGGTGGAAAATTCTGTTTTAAATCCATCCAACACAGCAGTTAGACATAGGAATGTCCGGGTTTTTGTTTTGTGTTGGTTTTTATTTCTGACAATTGCATTCCTTTGCTTTCACCTTTTTAAACCATGTATCAAAAAAAAAAAAATCACATGATCATTAGTCATATATGGAAAACACAAAGTTTTCATACATACTGATACTAATGTTTTTCAGAACAACTAAATACATACACAAAAGCATGTGTGTTATGAGTGCTGAACATAAACCCTGACATATTTTCATCTATTATTACTGTCTGTGAAAACAGGCACCACAAACTGATAGAATTCGCTGATTGCAAAGCTTCCAGTGACTAATTTCTATGACAGTGGAATGTATAGAATGAGAAAAAAACCAACCAAAAAACAACACAACCACCTAAGGGAGGTAGGATGGAGAGAAATGGCTTTCTCTGAAGAAGAGCAAGAATCAGCCAGACAGCTGGGTGTAGCATTAATCCAACGGCAACATGTGTTGCATGTTAGCTTGAAAGGGGCTTTGGTATGTTCACCACAGTTCAGGAACGTGCTCTTTATTCTTCACAGAAATGCTTTGCTTTTTTACATATTCACCTATTTTCTGTCTCCATGTGAAGATGCTTAACCAAGTCATGTTTTCTCCAATATTATTTGTTTATTAAGTGCTTTATATACGGAAGGCAGAAGAGGCAGAGCATAAGCAGCTCACCCAGTGTGCTATTAATAATACCAAGAACTGCTAGTAGAGGTCCAAAATAATTTAGACTTTCTTCCATTTGAAGCCACAAGATAATAAGAGGAGGCTCCAAGAGAGGTGTGGATCACCCACAAGAGGTCTGAAGAGCAACATGTATTTTACTGGAAATCTGCTAGCTAGCCAAAACCTTTGGAACATCATGACACCAATTTGGCAAAGTGATATCTTTCTCTGTTTTATTGAAAACATCTTAGTATAATGAAAAAAAAAAGTTAGTTCTCATGGTTTTAAGCCTGTCTTTCTGACAGTCTGCAGTCTGTCAGAAGAGTAAAGATTAGGAAATGCAACAGAGCTTGACAGATTTCATTTGATAAAATACAAGAGAGCAAGAAAGAAGAAAATTTGTAATTTTTGCAAAGATCTATCAAGAAGTCTGGGATGGGACTTTCCCCTCCAGTGATGTATTTATAGCCCCTAAATAAGGATCTAATCCAAAATCATCTGAAATCAATGGAGAGAGTTATTGACTTCAGTGAGTATTGGATCAGACCCTAAAAGCACAGCTTCCAGAAGTATGGAAAGTATTTTAGGACATGCTGTACTAGAAACTATCACCAAGAATGTGGAAGAATAACCCAATCATATTTAGGGTGGCTCATTGGTAATCAGAGCAGATAAAGCATCTCTTCTAGCAGATACAGGTCACAGATAATGGGACAAAGCTTGGCACTTGTTCAGAGGTCCAGACAGTTAAAGTTGTTATTTTGGTGAGGCTTTCTGTCTATTGAGCTTTCAGCATGACAAAGGTCAGAAATTACTGCATGCCACTAAAAGATTAGGCTCATCAGATCTGTGAACATTCATGGAGTAGAGAAGCTACTTGATCAACTCGACAGTACCTTACCTACAAATCCCCTGCAAACTTCTCTGCTATGATAATAAAGGACAAGATGTGATTATGCACACCAGGATCTGTTCTGATAACATCTTACTGCCTTCTTCTCAATATGACTAATAAGTAGAAAAGAAATGGGAAAGGTCTGGAGCAACAGCAACAAATTTCCATTATGAGATTAAAATAAAATTACAGGAAGTAAAAGAGATGATTCTTCCAGAGCTCTCCCAATTAAGAGTAACAAATACTTTTTTTCCCCAGATATGGAGTATTTAACAGGTAGTAAGCAAACATACCAATTATCAGAATTTTCCACATCTGCCTAGGTAGTTGAGAACAACGCATGCTTTTATAGATTTAGGCGATAACCAAAGTAACCAAATTCAGATGTTTGGCTGTGTTCTTCAGGAAAGATGGTTCTTCAGAGATTGTTAAACACATTGAAGTATCTGTAAGCTTCAGGAGTCTAATTTCATAGGAAGTAACAAGCATCTCAAGGGCACTGTCCATACTAAGCATGGGTGTTCCTTTCCTGTTTATCACAATCGTACATTCAACTAAGCAGCAAGAGCTAACAATACCTTTAGAAAACTTGGCAGAAGCCTGTTAACCTGGCAAGCATTCAGTTTTGAAATGTGTTATCTATTTGGCGGTTAAATATCCACTACCCAAAAGTTCAAGATGCTTTAGAAGAACACTGTAGTCAAATAAAAACATGAAGAAATCTAAGAAGAGGAAGTGAGCTGGGGATTAGCTCCTCCGTATCAGCTGAGGATCTGGTCTGCTCTATCCAACCAGGAAAGTTGACTAGGATCAACAAGCCCGTAACAGAGTTAATACAAAGGCTGCCTGAGTGCAATTGTCCCCAAGTAGCTCTCTTGGTATGAAAGAAGACTGCTCGGTGGTGTGAGATCTGTAGCTAAAGCTCCTATCAGTTTGAGTAGTGAGGATACAAGTGGGATATGAGCAGATGAGTGGGGAAGGGGTAGAGAAAATATGAGCTTTCTGTGCTGGCAGACTTGCAAATTAATTTGTGGTTCTCATGTACCAAGAGTCTATAGTTTACTTAAGCATTAAGACACAGTTTTAACTAAGGTTACTATCAGCCAGATAATGACTAGCTGAGGCGAGAGCCTCTGCCTCTAGCAATTATGACAGATGGAACCATACTAGAATCACTTCAGAGATATCAAAATAATAGATATTTTAAAATATTCACACACTTGTCTTATACTTCCTAAACACAGGAAGCAAATTCAAAAATACCTGCTTTAGGTATTCCTAGTTAGAGAACACTTATTTTCATCAGTGACTTTCACAGAGCTGAAACCCCTCTGCTATGAGGGCAGACTGAGATAGTTGGGGTTGTTCAGCTTGGAGAAGGCTTCAGGTAGACCTTATGGCAGCCTTTCAGTAACTAAAAGATGCATATCGTAAAGATGGGGACAGTCTTTTTAGCAGGACCTGATGCAACATGACAAGGGGTGATGGCTTTAAACTGAAAGAGGGGAGGTTTAGACTAGAGGTGAGGAAGAATTTTTTTATGAGGGTGGTGAAACACCGGAACAGATTGCCCAGAGATGTGGTATAAGCCCCATCCCTGGAAACATTCCAGGTCAGGTTGGCCAGGGCTCTGAGCAACCTGATCTAGCTGAAGATGTCCCTGCTCACTGGGAGTTGGACCTGATGGCTTTTAAATGTCCCTTCCAACACAAAATATTTTATGGTATTTCCAACTACTTGCAAACCAAGCAGCCCTACTTTGCTGGACTTCTAGATCCATTCTCTGCTGAACACCAGCCTGTCACTTTAGAAATTAAACCTGAAACAAACAGAAGCTCTTCTAGACTTTCACTACAGAGTTGCTTTAACTATGTTCCTTTACTCTTAATTTCAGAAGCACCAAACCCCAAACCTTGCAGGGATAATGGCTTTGAAGAGTGTTCAGTCTTACCCCTTTTTCTAGGCAGGACATGCCTCTAGTCACAATTTCCTTTGGGTGCTCAGGACAACTCTGAATACCATTTTTACTACCTTTAGGTGATCTTAAAAGATAACAGCTCAAGTAGAAAAGAAAAAGCAATTACGTTCACCCAGAGCAGTATAAGTCTCAGCTGAGATGCCTGTCAGCAGGATCAGTGGCTGCCCACTAGTTCAGCTAGCACAGAAGAGATAACATCTACAAGTTAAGATCTAAGAACTGACTGTCTTAGGACATAATTATATCATCTGTTTACTGAAGGAGAACAGAAAACAGTTTGACTGTATGATGAATATTCTGTATTACACTCCAGGATTTCTAAAGTATTCAAAAACCAGATTTAAGTATCATTTCCATTTCATTTTTCTTTGGGAATTTTTTCTTGCAAACCATTTTACACACTTTTCCCCTAGATATAGCATTTTCAAGAAATGAGAAATGTCTCTGTTGCAAAAATCGTACATATAAACCAGACAAACATGATTAGGAAAGACGAGGTGGAATCAACATTGAAGTGAAAACTAAGAGTCTTATTTTTCATACAAAGCTGTTTTAAAATAAAAAAAAAAAGCAAAAAGCAAAGTTATTTGTAGAGATGTATTCACCTGTTCACATCCACAGAACATATCTGCAAAGACAGACAGAGCAGGAATTAAACAAGAAGAAAGGAAGAAAAAAGTTTCATCGTCTTTTGGACATATTTGTAACTTGCATAAAATTCTTACAGCATTTTCAATACATTGATTTCCCAAAGCTGTTTGGAACTATGTTTAAGGTTGTACAAATTAACTCACACTACAGTAAAACAGCTGTTTTAAAAACTATTCAGATTCAGAACAATATTAAATAATTCTTCTCTTTTCATTTATTTTTAGAATTTGATTTTAGGAGACAAACTGCTGGTGGTGGAGGGCTAGAAGGCAAGTAGATCCTTTTCAGGGGTATTTTTTTACAATGTTGCCATGATTTTAGAAACACTGCACTTCTGAGTACATTCAGAATGTCAGAGGATGAACACAAAATTGAAAGAATTATTAGTTATAAATCATCAGTACTTTGACAAACTGTATGCTTTAAGCACATGTATTGTGCATTATGCATCAGGCTTTCTAGAAAGTGAAGTCCAAAACTCAAGTGATATATGTAGAAAATATGAAGGACACATTCCTTGCAGCTAAATTAAATGCAGACTACACTTTTTATTATTATCAAAAAAAAAAAAAAGATTAAATTTCATAAGCAGCACACAGGGCCCTGAAATCAAATTACTTTATGGTAATATTCTTTCTTAAGTGTATACTACAATCGCCTGAAATTCAAGAGAATTTTTCTTTCGACTATAGCAAATGCCGGCACCTTTTCAGGTTATTGAACAAAGACTTCTAAAACAGAAGGCTCTCCAGTGATCCTGCTCATCTGATATTATTGGTACGTCTGTTGTTTAGCAAAGTCAGGAGGTTCTATCAGCCTAACCACTGTTACAAATCCTGGCTAACCCATCATTGTGTTGTGTCAGGAATTACCAGAATATATTGCTAGAATACAGCTGGAAGCAAAGGAGATGGGAAAGTCTATAGTCTTTGTGGCTGGATCACAAGGCACGAAAGCTTTTTGTGTAGATTATCTCAGTGAGGTTCATGCCAAAGGGAGCCTTTGGCTCTTGAGATATCCTATTTTGGGAGGGTGGAATGTTATCCAAGGTAATGCAGAAATATCAGTGAGGGTCAAGGCTTTTTTCAACTGAATACTGTAATATTATGAACTAAGAAATTGTCTTTCCTATCTATCAAAATAGAGGCTGTGAAGCATAGAAACACTTTAGAAAAAAGCCAGTGAAAATTACAGAAAGAAATTTTCACAGGACAATTGTCAACAACATCCAGAGATAACTAGTATGTGGGTACATAAAATAGTTAACCTACCATTTTACCTATCCCAGTTGGGACTGACAATCTTGCTTCCAGCAGCAAGTAACAACCAAGCCATTAATGTTCACAGCCAATATCAACTAAAATTAGAAATCGAATCGTGGCGATTACTGATACCAGCACTAGAAAGCAATCAGCATATGGCAGGCAACCACTATGATCCAAAACTGTGTTTAACACACAAAATTAGTCAAAAATATCATAGCAAGAAACTGAAGGCAAGCCCGCCATTCTACATTTCTGCTGCAAGGATTTCTGGTCTTTAAAGTCAAATTAGTGTACTTGTAGTCTAATTCAACAAGTCTGCAGTTCTTTTCCAGCCACTGGGAAAACCAGTTATGCATGGCTTTCAAAGAAAGGTCATAGCAGTGTAAACATCACCTTCAAAAACATTGGTGATAAAGAAGCAGTAATTTATATGCTAATCAGCATTTATATAACACCTTTTTCTTACACTACATTCCTATCCACAAATCTCTATGCACTCCCTGGAAAAGAAAAAAAGGGGGGTAATTACCCCTCTGTAGTGACAACCTCAGAAACTGAACTGGGTACCTGGCAGTTGAGTTCCTCTGTTTTCTACACTGTGGAGCATGAATGTTCTCTTGCTCTCCTTCCAGACATCCCCCAGCCCCTGCCACAAAGGAGAGGCTGAAAAAATAAACCAAATCTGGTTGGCTGAAAAAGAACACAAATGCATTCACGTTTAAATACAAAATGGCAATCATGCCTGAAAAGTTTAAGTAGCATGCGACACAAATATTGCTGAGTTCATGGGAAATGAGAAATACAAAAGGTAGCCAGATGCTTGAAAGAACCTGAAGAACAACTGTCCCAAGACACCAAGACAGATGGCACAAAAATCTCAAAGCAATAAGAAGCAAAGAGGTCATTTCTAACTTTCCAGACAAATGTTCTGAATTCCCCTCAGATCCTTTTGAAATTCTGAATTAAGAGTCAACAGTTCATTAAGTAGAATACCAGGTACAATTTTTTCTAGAATATCTTAGGAAAAATTCCTATTCAAGTGAGAATTTTTCCATAGAAGACTGAGTTGAAAAAAATTGTAACTACTCAGACCTTATGAACATCCCTTACCACTGGAGCTAACCAGAGTCATTCCCAGGAATGGAACAGTACAACACCTAACTTCTCAGGTGGCACAATTCTGCAAACTTTTGCTTTCTAATGCAATAAAGTTCTTTTAAAAAAGTCAATGCAAGAATAAATATGGATGAACTTGGAATGATTTACTTAGATTTTCCAAGGGAATTTTATACAGATTCTTCTGAGGAAAATAAATCACCAAGGAGACTATCATCATTTTCACACACATATACATTCACATCTGCAGACAAAAAAAAAGCAACTGAAGAACAATTATGATGGAGCTGCTCCTCAGAATGAAAAAAATGTTAACTGTTGGATAACTAAGGATCACTTTAAGATAGTGAGGGGAAATCCTCTTTATTCCACTGATTTTGTGCTATATCTCATGGTTCAAAAGTTCATCTTCCATAAGTTAGATTCTAATTCTGAGTCTAAGTCACAGATAAATTGATGAAAAGTAGAACTGACTGGGAAGAGAGGAAAAAATCCGTGAGTATAGAAGATGGATGCAGAAAAACAGATTAGTGAAAAAATAAAATTATGGATGGGTAGGTGGACGTATATGTATGAGCACATTCTCAGCCTACTTTTTGTGGATATCTTTCTAACCCTAACTTAGTACAGACTCAAAAACAAAAGTATAGTTTTCCTAAATTGAATCACTTTTAGGGGAAAGTTAAAAAAAACCAAACAAACAACAACAAACACGCAACAAAAACAACAAAAAAAAACCCACCACCACCACAAAAACCCAACAACAACAACAATCACAACAAGCCAAACATGTGTTTGAATTATAGGAAAAAACAGTCTCTGAGCTCAACTGGCTTTTCCCATTCTGATATAAACCTCAAGATTCACAGGGTTTGCCCATCCCCTGCATAGGACCAGTGTCCTGGGATATATTTAGCAGCAGACTGTGCTCAGCTGCCACATCACATCTGTAGGGTGAGATGGTCTCTTTGAATCCCAATATCCCCCACTTGCAACACTCCTGGACCAGATCACAGAACAGCTGTGTTCCAGGTGTATCAATTACTTCTTCACAGCCATCTTGACACCTACAATTATCTATTTTGGGTCAGAATTGCCTTACTACGTCCATCATACTCATTGAATATATGTATGAATGTGAACAGACATGGCAAGTGCTCAGACATTCAACTAGATGGATGTACTTTAGTATCAGTCACCTTGCTGCTCCGATTGCAACACACCCACAAGTTTTATGACTGATCTCTATCTCCACTAACTGCCTGAAGAGTGCCAAAAGCTACTGGGGACACAACAACCAGTTAAACATAGAATCATAGAACTGTCAGGGCTGGAAGGGACCTTGAAGACCATCTAGTTCCAACCCCACTGCCTTATGCAGGGACACCTCCCACTACAGCAGGTTGCTCAGAGCCCCATCCAACCTGGGCTTAAACACTTCCAAGGATGGGGCTTCCACCAACTCTCTGGGCAACCTGTTCCAGTGTCTCACCACCTTCACGATAAAGAAATTCTTCCTAACATCTAATCTGAACTGACCTATCTCTAGTTTTAATCCATTCCCTCTAGTCCTATCACTGCCCAATAGCCTAAAAAGTCCCTCCCCAGCTTTCTTGTAGGCCCACTTCAGATACTGGAAGGCCACAAGAAGGTCTCCCTGGAGCTTTCTCTTCTCCAGACTGAACAACCCCAACTCTCTCAGTCTGACCTCATAGGAGAGGTGCTCCAACCCTCTTACCATCCAACATGGTGAAATGATTGGCTTTGGGTTTTTGTTAAAAAAAAAAAAAAAAAAAAAAGAAAAAAAGAACCTAGGCCAAAAAGAAGATTTACTGGACAGTCAGAGATTCTTACAGTGTCTGGACTCCTTTTTCAAGGTCATATCATAAAGAAAGTATACATGCTAACCTAGACACCCAGGAGACTCCTCAGAAAGGCTCATACTATGCAGCCATCTGCCAGTACCCAGTTGCCAAACAGGGTACTGAGTTCTACCAGCAAGAGGTGTTGCCTACTGTAGCCTACCATTCATAATATTGGGGGTTTTTTGACAAAGTCTTTAAAACCTGACCTGGCAAGTACTGTTAAAATGAATCAGCCAGAAACCAGGATGTTGTGAGCTCTCACAGAGGTGTATTTAAACAGCTTTGGTGATATCCTAGGGATCAAATTAATAATACACAAGTGCTCCTAAGAGTTTGTTACCCTTGACCTCTTAAATCATAAAGTGACATGCCTGAGTTCAGGAGCCACTAACATGCAGAGAGCTACACACATTATATCTGTTGAAGATGTACTGCATTACAATGAAGATTTTCACATGCCACAGCAGGACTGTGTTGTTTCCCTCCACAGGTTATAAGGGAACTTGTGTATCTTAAACAAAACTGCCTCAAAGTCTTATTTTCTTCCCAATTTTTCCACTTGATTCTGCACCCTCCCCCTAAGAAGAAATACGTCTGTCTTATTTACTCCTTTTAATGTTGAAAATTAGATAATGCCTGTTGCCAGACAAAGGTTCAGAGAATGTTTTTTGGTTTGAGGAGGGTGAAAGAAGAACTTTATATTTGAAGAGTTTTGATTCACATAAAAAGCTTTGTCTGATGTTGAGATAGATTCTTAGTGCCCAGCTGTTGTTTGGGGTTTCCCCCCCCCCCCGTCTTATGAATATTTGGCTTTAACTGAATTATTTACTGTATTTTCAGACTGCTTACTCAGGTTCAAAAAAAGACTCTGTTTATGACTACTCTTTGGGACAAAGAGGTTGGTGTGCTTATTGTATACTTCAGTAGAGGAAGGTTTTGTGCAAATACTTACATATGGTAACAAAGATTTTTCACAATTGCAGAGGAGAAAGATTTGTACATTTATGTTCCAATACTTTGCTCAAAATAGCAGCTAGAAATATCAAGAAGCATAATCTTATAACAAGTCAAAAAAAGTTTGCTTGCATGGAATATACTAGAAGTTCACTGCCACACAAAAGGGCTGCTGTTGTACAAAGCAACTTTAGCTGTTTAAGATTGTCAGAGTGAAAGATGCCTGAGATAATATTGGCAAATACACCTAAACTGGAGTTCTGGAGTTGGGTAGCAATCTTTGCCACCTGGATTTCCCGTAGCCTTAACCCCCATTGCCACTTGCAGCTAACAGAAAACAAGACAGTCCTGAGGGACATCTGCTGATAGGTGGTATTTCAGGGTTATGGCTCAGTCAGGCATGGGTGACAATGCCAGACACTGTGCCTCTAGCAGTGATCTTTCATTAACAAAAGGTGAGCACCTTAGATGTGAGAAGGGTGGGTTTCACACCATCATCCCACTTTAAATATCTTAAGCACCATGAATAAATACATGGAGATGCCTTTCCTTTAAGCACACAGAAAACTATACTGTGATCAGAGGTCCTGAATCAACCTTTATCTCAAAGGCCAACACATTAGCATCAATACTTTTCCCTACACTAACCTGCTATATCATCCGATAGACAAAAAAGCTCTGAAACATTTGTCATAAGAGAAATCAAAAGCCTTTGTTCTGGAGTATTTGCAATATTAAAGATTGGTATTTTGCTTATACTTCCTTCTTGAATCTAGACCTTTATACATTGCATCTTTCTACATAACTATATAAAAACTGAGCTGAATCTGGACATGAAAGCGTTAAAAATATTCTTAGCATTTTACTTCATGTTCATGTAGAATAATGTAGGGAATTTAAAATGAAACCATACAAGTTTTGACAGGCCTAAATTTGCATTTTTAAATGAAAAAGAAAGCTGGTGGAAAACTATACACAGCTCTAGTCAGGATGCCTTTTCCTCCCTCCAGTACTTTTTCCCCATTAATATCTGGCTGTCATACAACTTCAGGAACAAGAGGATGAATCTCTTAATTAGCAAGCCTAGAAAATGACCAGGGGTTTTTCATGACTTCCCTCAGGCTATTTGACTTAAGGCACACAAATAATCAGCACAGTAATTAGTGATGGAAAAGCCAGTAGGTCACATAGACCACATGTCAGGGCAGAGGTATTCCCAACAGTGTAGTTTCTGGGATTCTGCAGGGAACATTTGAATTATATGCCAGCTGAATACTACTGTGTAGGAACAGTGTGTGTGAAAACCACACAGAGCAGGTTGTGCAGTCTCTCAGCAGTTAGGTCCATGAACCAGGAGCTATGAAACCTAAAAAGCAAGGGAAAGTTGATCAGTGAGGTTATGTCTCAGATGCAGGTGGTATCAGCTATTGACAGGTATGCTCAAAGGAATGAGTTCAGAGATGAAACAGAACTGTGGAGTTTCTTCACCATGGTCCTGGAAAAACAAAGCAGACTCAAAGATGATTTGAGCTCTGGAAAGAAAGGTAACCCTCATGAGATCCCTCTTGGATACAGTGGGTTGTAGAGTTGTGAGAGCCTCAGAAATAGATACTGAGAAAGATTTTTCAGGCAGAAACTGGAATAAATTTCCACCATATTACATTATGCTCCAAAGTACACACAAGCAGTATTTCCTGAATGCAGCAAGGGTTGAACTCTGTTACAAGACCCAATGTTGTTTTCTGTAGCAGCATAAGATCTCCAATAAAACAAAGATTTTACAAAGTTCTCCGAGGGCAGAGAACAAAATTCCTGCTACTCCCAATGCAGGATCTTCTGGCAAGTTAAATGGCAGAGGAAAAATGTTCAATAAATGGAAGACAGAATTTGTGGGATACTTCATACTCCACAAATTCTGCTGGTGAAGCAATAGAAAGGGGATAAAAGAAACCAGGAAACATAGATCACCATGTGTCCTGCTCTACCCACTCCTACACAGACTCAGGCCAGTGGCACAGATCACCAATTCTTCCTAGTGTTGGACTACAACTTATACAAAGCTGCTTTAAAGTTGTTCAGCATCTTGAGTGGTGGAAAGAGGAGAGATACTGGCCTGGCTGCTACACTCGGAATTTTTCCCAAGACTGTAATCCTGCCGGAATTCTTATTGCCTCTAGTACATATATTGATCTGTTGAAGAACTTGAGAGGGAAGGGAAAAAAGTTATAAGCAGTCCTTCTCATATGTATCATTAATGCAGAGGCATGCTTTTCAGAAACTCATCATCCTGGAGAAAACTGGTCCCAGAGGAAGCTCTGTTCATTGCAAAATAAGCTGATGACTCTCTGCTCTGTAAAGGTAATAACCTTAAGCAAAGTTTCACACATAGCTTGAGGGGCAGTGCTAAGAGGAAAATGTTCAGCCCTGATTTTAACACCTTCACTTCTCTATACAAATTGGGAGATCACTGATGTTAAACTTATCAAGTGGAGAAGAAAAAAACCAAAACCAACCAAACAAAAACAAAACAAAAAACAAAACAAAACAAAAAAAAACCCACGAAGAGAAAGCTCACCCTTAGTGGAAGAAAGTCAACTCATCATCACACCAAGCAAGTCACAGGCAAAAATAAGAGTAACACTAAATTTTAGCTTTGGGTATAAACAGAGTTGTTACAAAAGCTCTATAAAAATGGTCTTACAAAACATGATGACTAAGAATCACATTGCTAAGATACTATTTCCTCCAGTTCACAGTGAAAGAAGCAATTGCTGTTTCCCTGTAAAAACAATTCATGCCAGCTTTTGAGCCCATTCATCTGAGCCAGCTAGTACTTTCAGAAAGAAACCTCCAACTACTTTCCCTTATTGCTCGACCAATCCCCTTACTCTCACCCATACTAACAAAGTGATGCATTAAAAAAGGTCAAATCCATAGGTAGAAAAAGAACAGTTTTGCACCAACATACATTCTAACATTAACCAACTCAAAGAAATGTAGTAATGATGGCCTCACTTCCAGCATACTGTTTAACATGAGGACATATTTAACATCGCTCTGAACTGAAAACTTTTCCCAGTAACACAGGGTCCTAAATAGATTTCCCATAAATACTGGGAAAGTGCTTTTAGGATGCATGTTAGAGTAAAGCTTTGATCATGTTTACACTCATTTTGGCTTTTCCCTACCTCAAATCCTCATCATCATGCTGACCACATACTCCTCTGGCTTGTTTCTTCATGGTAAACGCAAAGTAAACACTACCAAGAGATCTTTCTATGTGAGTGTTCTATAGTTAGAGCAGAAAAATCCTAAAACTACTCAGTTTATGACATAAAGGCTGGGGTGTCCTAGGCATTCCCAGAATATTATGATTTGATACGAAAAGAAAACCAGCAGGACACATTTGCTCTAATTCAGTTTGCTGTGTAAGCAGGCGTGACACACTGCTGCCTCTCACATCTGGGCCCTGCATCTAGAAAACCAAGTTCAGAAGAGTAAAACCTCTCTATCTCCTAATTTCTTTGTACAGAGACATACTACAAAGTCACATTAAATCTCTAAATAAGGAAAGACAGACATATTTCCACACAAGTGAATCACTGCTGACTGGCCTGTCTTTTTTTTTTTTTTTTTAAAGACTATCTAGAGGATAGAGACAGCATATATGGCTTTTCCTTGGCTGTACTAAAAGCATAATGAAGCAGAAACCATTTTTCAGTGTTCCTGACTGTGTGAGTTCAGGGGAAGGATTTATAGAGGGGTTTTTTTTTACTTTGAAGGAAGAAGTTGCACTTTAGGGTAAGTGGGTATTTTCTTAAGATAAATGTACAAGAAATCCCTCAGTAACATTTACAGCCAAGTGATAGCAATAGCCTTTTCTTCCTGGAAGAGTTTTCATTAAATCCCATTGCAATTAGAGGGTCCTTTCTAAGCAGGGACTGGAGGCTTAGGTTACAGAAGTACGTACTATAGTGGAATAGTCTGTTCCTCACCTCAGAAATGTTTCTACATGCCCCAGCTTCCCATTACTTCTGTTTGTTCCCACTATTGGCTTGGATTCCTGTAGCTCTGGGGGCACAAGGCACACTTTTAGTTCGTGCAGTCTCCAGAGAAAGCAAGAATCCTTCATTGTCACAGGATCACACACAATAGCAAGATGCTTGTGAATTGGTGGGGGAGGATGAAAGTGAACGCTTACACTTAATGAACAACCTCTGCTATGTCAGTTGGCTTGTTGCCAGAAAAAATAGCCCATTACATTCAAAACCCAGTTAAATCAAACAGTCCATGCTTAATTAAGCCCACTCTAAGAGCTTTCTGTTCAAAGCAGCTGATATTTTCAGCAGGTGAGACTGAAGCTTGCCAGCTCATAGTATCAAATCTAAACGTGGGTGTCCGTGCTGCATGTATTGCTAACATAGAAAAGAGGATGTAGAGCCCAGAACTCGAATAATCAGAATACAAAGCTTCAATTGAAACCATCAATAGCTATGACTATACTACCAAATAAAGAGGGCCAGGCCTGTCCTCCAGCCCAGAGGCCAAATTAATGTACAGTACCGTTCATATCCACATAAGCTGAATATTTCTTCTCTTTCCAAAATGGTGTCCTCACTCATACTACCCACTGGGACAAGGCCCTGGCCACTTCCTATTCCCAAAACATGCTCAGAAGTTACTGGATGACTGTTCCTTGCTTCATGTCAAAACTATGCCAAAAGATCTGCTCAATTATCTAACAATACGAGCAACCAACATGAGCTTGTAGTCAGCCTCATGTCCCAGCTTTTCTCAGTTTATTAGGATGGTATGTAGCCCATCTATCCTGGGATCATTAACCAAAGCAAATAATTAATTTTGAGCTTTAATGAAGGGTCTTGTCTTAGAGGTCATTGCAGCAAGCCTGAAGCCAGCAAGATTCCTTCCAATAAATCAAACATCACGCCCAACTCACAGCACCAGTTCCTGCATACTGGCTGATACACTAACTCATAGAAGACTCTGTACCCTAAATATAATCCCAGATTACTAATAGATCCTGTCTTTCTTGGTGTAGAAGCAAGCTCAGAGAGACTAATTCTGAATCTTGTTTGAAGTATGTGGAGAAGGATGGAAAAGGAGGCTTATTGAAAACAATGAATATCAGATCAGTTTAGCCATCAAAACCACAAAAATGTCTACAGTGTAGATCAGTCATAGAGAACAGACAGGGAAGATAAGGAAGACAGGAAATCATACATCTTAACACACACACAGAAGCACACATCTACACACATGCACTGGTTTATCAGTGCTGCTTGTCTATAAAAATAAGAGACACGCAAATAAACAGCAATGTTATTCAAAAGATTTCTTCTCTCATTTTCAGACAGAGGTGTGCAAGCCAAGCCTTGACTTGTTTGGGGATAGGGTGTTTCATTGTGGTTTGGAGATGCATCCAATTTTTTTTTATTAGTCAGAAACTTTGGTTCTGAGTGTATTTTTATAAGGAGTCTGAGAATGAAATATGATTCATATTTACATCTGTTAACATGTTGGGAAAGAGGAAGAAAAAAAAAAAAGGATGAGCAAACTGCTGAAACAAACAAAAAAAGTTGGTTCAATATCCCACAAGACTTTCTAGGTTTGGGTTGCAAATGTTTGTTACCAGAAACATTGTAAAAGAGGTAAAGGCAAAAGACAGTGGCAAAATCAGCAGTGATCTGAGCTGTACATCTGGTTGTCTGGTAACATTGATTTGGAAAGCATATAAGTAGTGTTGCAAATTAGTTATGTCAATTCAGTATTTTGATAAAACTGTTTAGTCCCATGATGTAATTTTCTCTGGCAAGACAGAGTTCTTCCCCTGTAGAAAGAATACATTGTAATAGTTTTGTCTGTGTGAATGAGATGAGTGTACATATTCTTATAAATAAGATGTTATGTGTAATCTTTTCACATAAATCTGGGACAGCTGAAGTATAATGGAAGGAAAATGTCGTGTATTGCAAAGAATTTTTTCCCCAAATTAACCGCCATAAACGTCTTAAGAACAGAGAAAGCATCTAATGAAAGGACCTTTATGCAGATGCATATCATGACATTCCATTCATAAAACCAGAGAGACACAACATGATGTAGCAACAAGACTGGAGGGGGAAGAAAAAAAATGTAACTTTCAGAGTATGACAAAAACTCAGACACATCTTGGCTAACACCGTAATAATCTGTATCAACCAGGCTGCATATCAAAGTTGTCTGAAGTCTAATTCTGGAAGACTACACTTTCTACAGGGCTGCAACTTCTCACATCAAGAAGTATTCTCCATACAAATACTATTTATATCAAAGTAACTAACTACAAGCAATGATGGAAAGGCAGTAATGGACACTACACATGTAAACAAGCATCAAGTCAAGGAAGACATGAAGAATCACAGATGGGAGAACATAAAACCTATTACTTATTTCTTACAGATGAGTAATGAGAGCAGAGAGATTCACCTGCAGGACTAGGCAGCCTACAGCAGAGCCAGGAATTCAAATCACAAGTCATGCAAACTAGTGGCTTTCTCTTCATGTCTGCCACCTCCAGATGAGTGCCAGTTTCAGAACTAAAGCTCAAGTAAGAATGTCTACTAAACATCTTATAACATCACATCATAGGAGGATGAGAAGATGCCTCCTAACAAATATTCAGTGAATATTTTGTCCATTTTGTGTTGTGTATGGGTTTAGTCTATACACACACAGAAGGAAAGGTGGTAGAGAAATAGGAAGTTATTTTCTCAAGTTATTATATAGGACAAAACCTTTGCCCAGTAAACCACACCACCTCAATAACAAAAACAAACAAGAGACAAGAGATAAAGAAATGTAGGGAATGTCTGAACAGCCCCCACTGAAGGCCTAACAGTGCAGGAGTACACTCAGGAGACTGCAGACCAGATGCTATGGAGAAAAACTGCCAGTCACTACTAAAAGAGAAGCATTTAAAAGAAGAATCAAAATGCCTTATGCTCTTTTGAAAACCTTTACTTTCAAGGGTGTAGCTAAGCAAATGGGGGGCTGCCAAAGCCCGAGTACCTGAAAGAAGTTGCACTCTTCCCAAGTCGTTAAAGCATGCTCGTATAGCACTATGAGAAGGCTTTGAGAGCTCCCGAGATGGAAACCACATGCTAGCATACCCCCCTGGAAATAGCCCAACATGCAAGCCAGCGGGCAGACCACCAACTAACTACATGTGTATGAGTGCTTGCTGGGTGTCTTTGACTTTGAGAAACAAAAAAGAGGGGAGCAGATTGGTTCCCACCCTCTGGAAAGAGTCTGACACATGACATGTGTAGGTTTGCTGCAGGGAAAGAATCCCACTCTAGTAATAAAGTGTTGGAGAAGCTGCCTGACAAAATCAAGTGCCTTGCTCCTTGCTTTCTCTCCCACAGTTTATCTTGTGTGATAATGATGTAAACCTGGCATGGGCTGGTGTGAATTGGAATATTGCTAATGGACCACATTTTGCATGTTTCCTTGTTTAAACTGATCACTAATTATTTCTGAGCTAAAGAAATATTACAGTAATGCTGCTGTTCTCCTATATCAGCAACTGATCATTACAAAGTAAAGGATGTAGGAAGAACACTGTTGCTGTGCATGTGCTAAGTCTATCTCTGGCACAGACTGAAGTTTGAGGTCCTCTCTTTGTAATGCCCTTGTTCTCATTTTCCCTGGATGCTCTCTCCTTGAAATACAGTAAGATTCTCCTTTTTGCTAATGCCTCCGGTTCATTCAGTTACTTTTGCCCTTTTCACTCTTACAGTCAGCCTCTCACATCAAGACACTACCATACATGCCACAATACCTCAAGACATAGCGCTGTTCCAATATATTATCTCCACGTGAAGTGGTAGGTATTGTTACAATTGCCTAACTCTTCACGTAAGACACTCCTCTACAGTTGCTTAGAAGTTTGTCAGACTTATTGAAATTCAGCATAACTGCTCAAGGAAGACATGGCCTGCTCTCATTGAAGGTCCCACTATGATACACAGAAATTTGGCTTCTAGTTGTGGTTTCAAAACTTGATTTCTGGTTATTCTACAGACTTCCACAAAACTTGAGCTTATCCTTGGATCTCCCCTGTTGAGGTACTTTCAAAATCCAGCCTCTAATGTGTGCTGTACCTCCCTAGATGCAAAGGAAAATACTTCTCTTCTGTACAAAGCTTTCCACAGAAAAATTCCTAAAGAGACAAATTCAGAATGGGAGGACTAATGCACCTTTTGGGTAGTTATACTGACATTTTTGCCCTCTCATTGCTGTCCTCCTTAAAATCCTTCAGCCACATCTCAGAAGAATACTGTGGCAATTGTTAACCGACTGTGTCTTCAAACTATTGCTCTGGGAAGATTACAACAACAACAAAAAAACTTTTAAAATTTTGTACTTTTTTTTTGTACAGCAAAGCATCAGAGAAAAAACCCCCACATTTTTGTTGTTTAAAAAAAAAAGGTATAAGCAACTGTCACATTTTGCCAACATTTCCATTATGACACCACGTTGCAGAATATTATATGCAATAAGAAAGTAGAGGTATGAATATTGACTTCTGCAGAATACAGGTAAACCTAAGTATTCTAATAAATACAGCATACCCAAATATAAAATCCTGTGTAAGTTTGCATCGTTCTTTTGTTAACTTTTTACCTCGCAGAACTACTACTATGGTAGTATAAGGCTTCAACAATATAAAATACTTGTTTAGAATATCATCTAGCCAAAATTTTAGCTGTACTTTTATAACGTAATTTGATAATTTTTATGGGGGTCATTCGCTTATTAGAATTTAAGTCCATGTGTAAACATCAGCAGACTAAAATCCTACTGCATTTCTGATATGAGAAATCAAGATGTCAAACTAGATTCACTTTAAGAAGGGTATTCTGAAGTATGACATTGCCTGTGGGGTAAAAAGAATGTAAGTAAATAAATAAAAATTATTAATAGCCTAAGGGTCAGAGAAGCAGAAAGATTAGACTGTATACAATCTCTAATAAAATAAAAATAGCTCTGCCTTTATATTAACCATAGAATAATAGTCACAGGCATAAAGCCCTAAAAATCATGCCTATTATATTTTTAATATATTTTATTACAGTCAAATGGAGGGGGGGGGTTTATTTCTCATTTTTTTGCAGTTAACAAGACATTAAATATCTAAACCTGTAGCATAATAATTTTAATCTTGCCTGCTGATTCCAGATTTTAAACAGATGTAAACTTGTTCTGTTCCATCCAATGCAATAGCATTACATCAGCTGTCACATCACCAGCGATGGGCTGACTTTCAATACAACTGCTTGGAATACCCAAGTTGCACAGACAGTTTAATGGTTTGTCACACCAGAACCTCAAGTTATTGAGCAGGCAAGAAAGAGCAAGGCAAGCAGGTGTAAGACAGATGATAAATGGCCCTGCCAATACACTTACCTACAACCTCCAGCCCTGTTGTGCTGAAATTCATTAATTGGATGAAGTGCAGGCAGGGAATGAGAATTGGGATACAGATTCATGGCTGTTAAAGACTAGAGTAAATTGGACTCGTTTTGACATATGACTTAAGTCAGTATCAGGTCTCCCAAGATGAAAAGCAATTGAATTAAATCACTGTACAGTAGCAGGGCTTTGTAGTTTTCTTTCTACTACAGAAAAAAGTAACTTAAAGAACATGAAAAACAGACTCTGCTATTCTGCTCAGGACCAAAGTAAGAATGAGTCCATCTTAAAGTACACATTTCTAAAAAAGATAATCTACTTCCTTTTGTAATATATTGATGAAATATTTATAAAAAACCCCAGTCAATTATGGCTGCAATAAATAGTAACAGCTATCAGGTTGGCTTAGTAATTGCCATACAATTTGAAATATTTTCTGTACCTACTGTAGAAGTCTTACTGTAACTTAAATATCTAAATAACTAAAACTATGTAATAGCCATGAGGCACATAAACAGCAGAATTAGAAATGAAACAAATATGAAATTTCTCCTGAAAAAGGCAGCAAACACTGGGGCTGTGTGGATAAGCAGCTAAAGCATCAGCTCTTAAGTCCTGTTACTATGGATCAGCTCAAGCCTGAGGTTAACTATCAGGTCTAATAGATCTTGTGGTCTTGCTTCAGAGAACAGAGGTATCTCAAGCAGTAGCACATTCACCAGCAGGCATTAAAAAGAAATTTCAGTGCCTCTCTGTGGTACAGATAAAAATAGAGCTAATTTATTAGCTGGAAATGCATTAGCTCCCTTTTTTTCTGGTCAAAGTTTCAAGAATGAAATATTTCTGGTTTGAAAGTGTTTCCCCTTTCCTCCTCACTCCCCTTAAAAAACAGTTGAAAATATTGAGATTTTGTTTGGTTTGGGGTTTATTTGGGGACTTGTTTGTTTTTTAAAGAAGCATATCTAACTGAAGTTTAAAGAATTCAGCATTTATAGTGGTGAGTGATGAAGGACAGGTGAGGGAAAAGAAATGCAGGCTTCACTTCCCTTAGTTTGGAAAAGTTTAGCCCTTTTGGCTTATCACAGGGCTAAAGAACAGCTGCAGCGCTTGAGGAACTGAAAAGTCTCATGGATTCCATTTCCCATGTCCCCCATCCACCAATTATTTGCTTATACTTCAATAAGCAATTCTTGATTCTCAGTTAAAAGTGACATTCCATTCAACTCCAAGCTATCTCATAAAATTTAATATAAATTGGAAAATCAGTTTAAAGAAAATTTCCCAGAAACACTGAAAGAGCTTTTTGGACCTTAAAAAAAAACCCACAAAATTTCACTTTTCAAACACAAAGTTTGCTTTTATTCTCTGTGTTTTATGCTACTGCAAAGAAGTTTCCATGACATATTTACAACTAGAAAGGAAAAGTACTGGATGAAGGCTCCTACAGCCTAGCGTAATATAAAAGCATTAACATCTTCACAACTCTGCCACTCTATGCTGAAGATCTAGACTACACTAATGTAGGAAGTGGTCTTTTATTCAAACTGTTGGCTTTGTTTTCCTCTCATGACTCATCTGAGCTCTGTTAACAGCAAAGTAACAGACAACTGCTGAATTTCCCTCCAAACCTCTTCAACAGCCTTTTCTCTGTCTATGGAAGGCCCACGAATGTTGGGCATGTATTTTATTCTTTCAGCAAGGAAAGGAATAGCACTCACTGTTTGAGCATTGGCTACTCAGCAATACAAGAAACTTCTGAATAGAAGACTTAGGGAAGTCTTGTGTTTAGGAAAGACATTAAATATCAAAACTCCATTTATTAATTTATTAATTCTTACAAAAGTCCATGAGAAGTCTGTCTGCCAGCCGTAGTGTAATTCACTCCGATAATGCAGACTATAAATCTTAACTAACAGCTTAACATGTGAGGCATTTGATGTGTCTGGGAACCTGCTGTATGAAAGAAATTAGCTGTAAAAAAAAGAAGCAAAATGCCTATTCCCATGGGAAGAGTCTGCAAGACCGGCAATAGATCATTTGTTCATTTGGAAGACACTTGTTCCTCTAGTAAAACAGCAACTAATATTTTTACTTTCCACTGCTCAGACAGGAAATACGGTGCTAAGGGCCAATAGACAGAGCAAATCATCGTGCTAATTACACGGTCAGTAAACATTTGCTCTCCCATGTTTCCTAAAGGTCTGAATAATTCCTGGTTAGAATTCAGTAGGGGAACGAGTCACCTTCTTCCTTTCTGACGGAAATGCTGAGGAGATGTATCACATTTAAGAGGATATCCAGGTTAAACACCCCTATTTTAACAGGATGATCTTGTCACCTCAAAAAGGTTGAGTGCTCCCACATTTAGAAGGGAAATGAGAAGGTTTTTGAAGTATCGGAAGAGTGAGGTTCTGAAACTGCCCCTAAACAGATAGCAAATATGAAGTTTGAAAAGCCTGATGAATTTATAAATGGGACTGTAAAACAGGTTGTTTACTGGGAAGCTCTTTCTTGGGAGATGACAGATCATTCCTAGTCCTTCAATTTTCATATATAAATCAAATTTCTCACTTGCAGTAACATTCAAAATTAAGCACCTGGATTTGCAAAAGCCTCTACTTTCCTGCAAAAAGAAAGCAAAATATATTTTTTTCTTTTAAGGCACACAGATCTACTCACTTGCTGTAATTTTTGACTTTTATTATACCTGACCAGACTCTGAAATTTTGACTATTCCAATATTATTTTACTGGGTCACATCTTCAGCTCTTCTGACTTTCCATCAAACAAAGATCCAGTCCAGGAGCCGGCTTACAAACTGAATAATAACCTAGGTATCTGACCTCCTCTTAGAAGGGGCTTGTATGTTAAATAGAGAGATCCATATACAGATTCCTAGTAACTATCTTTACATCCTCTTCATGAAAGAAAGCTACCTCCCAATCCATACAGTACTCAAATTCCTGACTGCTATTCGCTGGATTAGAATGGGCAAGTCATGGGATGCAGTTGTGTCAACATCCAAGGAAAAACAAACATGCAAGTGGTTTGAAAATGCTTCAGAGTGAAATCCTGTTTCTCGTGTGCCCTTAGTGTGTCTTCAACCTTATAAATTTTAAGTAAAGCAACTCCTTAATAGTATTCTGAACAGAACAATTGCAGACAAAATGCCTGACTTCCACCCACTGATTCTCCATGCTCTCAACACGTGCCACCAATCATTTCCATTTTGATGTATAATTGCTTTTAATTCTAAATGAGGGAGGGTGGTTTTTTAATTTGAGGAAAAAAACCAACTGAATATTCAAAGTAAGGAGGTAGTTGTTTAGATCCTGCACTGATACAGGCAGTCAAATCCGGCTGCTACAGTTGACATCAGGAACCACCCAGCTCTGTACAATTCCTTCTTTCACATCTCTACTCAGTTATATCTCAGAACTAATGTTCCCAAAGAGGACACTACTTTAGGAGTGGTTTATGTGCTAGATATACAAGACTTGCAGGACTAATTAATAGTAATGCTGAGCATGGGATTCTCAAATGCACGAGTAGAGTTTGGGGTTTCAAATATCTCCCCAAACCCACTTATATGCTGGCCATCCCCACAAATCATCAGGGGCAGGGAGTGACCAGTACACCACTGAACCAGTGGCTGCTTCTAAAACCACCCCTAAACAAGTCCAAGACACTGAAGTCAATGACATTATCCACACCAGACTTGGAGATCATTGCACATTTGCACAGCTTGGCAACTACTGTCTTGTTATTTGAAACACTGCTTATTCAAGGTAAAGTGTGAATGTTAAGAGCAAACAGGACATACTTTTCCTGTTCTTTTCCTTTCTAAGAGTTCAGGTGGAGATAACAGTAGTTACTCAAGTGATATTTTTAGCTATATTTGTGATGCTTAGGATTTGATAGACTTTTCTCATCGCAGCAGGTTGGTTTACTGGTCTTTCATCAAACACTTTCATGATTTTTATTTTCACCTCCATTAACATTTAAATGCCTCTATGAAGCATTACAGTGAGTTACCACAGAAATGGAAGAACACCACAAATGACTGTGCATTTATAAACATGCAGAAAGTAGCACAGTTTTCTCCATTACTCTGTCATCAGAGATATCTGCTCTAGGTTGTGCTCTGAGCATTAGCCCATGTAGCCTGATATGAGTTCATGAGGCTGGAATTCAAAACACTAACCAGCTGTGGGAACCCGGGAAGAAGGCTGTCACACTAAATGGTATCCAGATTAGAGCTGTGAGAATTTGGGAAAGCCCGTCTAGCAAGCATGATCTCTTGGGGGGAAGGGAGGGGGAGAAACTGTTCCCAAGTTGTTAGACTCATAAGCCTAAAGGAAACTAGGTCTCTGTTAGATACTGAAACTGCAGGGCTTGACTGGAACTAAATCTGTATCAGGGGATATTTTCCCAAGGGAAGAAAACCAGCAAGTTTTTTTTTCTTGAATTAAAATATAGATAACTACTTCTAGGATGATTTTCTCTCCACAGTGCAGTCTGGACATGGATGCACACAAGTCCCTAAAGAATTCAGCTGTGGTAGAAACCAACAGGAATTATGGTCCAAAACATAGGCCTTCTGTGCTACCTTACAAACAAAGTAGTATGTGTCTGGCATGAGGGTCCTTGATTTAAAGCCACCACCAACTAGACATCCAGATTGGAGTGAAAAGGATGACTACACAGATGCAAAGAAGAGAGAGTGTGCAAATAATGTATTACTTATCTACCCTACAACTGATATTCCACACTGAGAGTAGAGGAGGCGTGTGGGGACAATAAGAGTAGAAAGTCTTTGCTCATCCCTGGCTCCAATACCATAGATAATATAACGCAGAGAAATATTTTTACAACCAAAAAGGCAATTCTTTTTTTAGATTTCTTTTCCAAGTCTTGCTAAGGCATGGCATACTTGAGGACCAAGACCCAAACTTTTATTTGCTCCCCCTTCATAACAATCTTTAACAATTCAAGAAAGTAGGAAAAGTGGGACCCGTGTAGATATGACCATTCTCATCCTGGTATTTTCCTTGGATCTAGCAACACTCCCTCACTACTCCAAATGCAGTGTCTGCACACAAGTGGGCCAGCCACAGTTTCAGGGAAGGGGGAAGCGCCAATTTCGTTTTGGGCGTATCCATTAATATCAATACCAGAAATGTGATGCCCTTCAGGTGTTAGCTGTTTGAGGTATCCATCATGGGGTGGAAGAGGCCTGTCCAAAGGCAGAGATACCTCAGGAAGTGATCTTTTCATGCATACTCAGTTAGTGACCCTGAACACAGGAGCCATGCAGATGGTGTCAGATCCCTCCAAGACTCCAAGAACATGGCCCACAGCCTGATTAATGTCACACCTGTAAGGCTTGTGGGAGTAACTAATAACATGTGTCTGGTGAAAATTCCCATTTGCAATTTCCCCCTTCATTAGAAGCAAGTCTATTTGTCTGCTAAACTTTGCTTCAGACTCAGAGGGAAGGGAGGAAAATAAATAAATAAATCCGTAAGTGGTTCTCTTCTGTTGGCACATTAGTTGGTCTGATTATGAAGGAAAACAGAGGGATAACAGGAAAAAAAAGCCAACAAAAAAACCCAAAAACAAACAAGAGGGGAAAGACACAGACTCTCTAGTATGCACAGCACTGAGACAACAAATCAAGGAAAGACAAAAGGGCACAACTTTCTTCCTCTTTGTTAATTTGAGTGATTGACAGTAGTCATGAAAATTTTTATGTTCTTTTGTCTTCTAATAGATTTTGTTTCTTCAGCAGCAACAATAATAAAAACAGCCGTTATATGACAACTTGATATTGTTGAAAATTGGGTTTGTAATGAAAATTGGCACTATAGTCACATTTTTCTTTGCATCAATCAAAACTGCAAATTCTTATTACTAGATGCCCTTCTTTCATTGGTTTTTCTTCCTTTTCCATGATAAATTACTAGACAAAAAGAAATTACAGAGCAGAATGTTTAAGTCTTTTGAAAAATGGATTCTAGCATCTTTCACAGCTCAGGAAAGCCTCTTCACAGTAGTGACAGAAATCAGATTAGCATAACTCACACATTCCCACCTCTATCTTCCTGCATAGGGAAGTCCATATTTACTTGCAAGGACCAGTGATTTCTGGCTGTCATTCTTGTTTTTAACTCAAGCCCTTCTGAAATCTCTGTTTGGGATACCAGCCTCAAATTTGCTTTTGGCTGGCTTCCTATGTGATATAACACAGGATCCTGAAAATTTCTGTATCTTTCATGTCCATACAACAGAACCCTTCCCTCCTTGGGAATCCCCAGATCAACCAAGGACACCTCTCCAGTCATCCAAGAGGCAAAGATTACAGATGCTGATTTTTCCTGAAGTTTCATTCCCTTCCAGGTAAAACCACTACAAGTTACTGCAGAAACTCACCTGGTAGTCTTTACTCATGCAAAACCTCCACCAGCTCCCAGCACAGATTATGACTATGAAGGATGTACAGGATTAGGCTGTAAAAGATTTTACTTGAGGCTACTTAAATATGACTCATGAAACTAGACATCAATTACTGAGCATGGGAGATAGATTAAGGATGAAGTGGAAACTGTTTCTTTTCAGTAACTCGTTTAAGCTGTGTTTGATTTAAGAGGTCCTTGACAAGAAATGCACTTAAGGGTTTTAATATTCAGCCATTCCAAACTGCAAGTGAATAAATCCAAAGGCCAAAGCACATTGACCCCTAAACGTTGATCAGCCAAAAAACAGTCAAGATATAACATGTTCAGATCAACATCCTCTCCCAGATTTCAGCTGTAGGACTAGAAAGATTCAGGCTGTCATGATAAAAGACAGTAAAGCAACTCTTCTGGCTTGCTCTGCATCAGCTGCAAAGATTAGCAGCAAGATGGGTCTTCTAGTGATATAGTCAAGACAAGTTCACATTTCAATTGGAAATCCTGATGGTAGACAGTTTTCAGCTGACCAGTATTTATTCCAGCAGCCTGCAGAAGCATCTGACATGTGTGAGGACCCATTAAGGTCAATACTTGAACACAAGCAATTTCTAGTATGTACAGAACAGTTTCTGCCAGATTTGCAAGTCAGGAACGGTCTCTCAAACTAAACAGACAATGGGTGGGAATCATCAACAACTGAAAGTCTCCATCCTGCCTCTATCCCTCAGTTCCATTATATACAGGAAAATTCACTGGTTCTACACTTCTTCAGAATGTTTCAAGTGAGGTTTAAAAGAACCTGAAAACAGCAGTTACATTCTAACAATACAAGGATGCCTCTGTCTGAAAATACTTACATACATCAAAGGGCCTGCCCAGTGTTGAAGTAATGTCACTTGAATTTTTAGCAACTATTACACAAGGATTTTTTCATTTGTACTTCTGCTTTTGATACTTATTAGCAAATTTTCATCTGTTAAGCATTTGCATCTTATATTAGAAACATCAAAAGCTTCAGACCTTTGATGACATTCATCCCCATCAGTACATAGCGAATTACAGCAATGAGAGAGTAAAACCTAAACAGAAGGCATTCAAAGAAAACCAGCATGGAAGGCAGAAACACATCTAGCTCCAAGTAATTATATATTAATGAATAAACATTGTTCTCCACTGCTACCTCACGCTAAGAGATACCCACAATGCCGTCAACACAAACTTAATTCTTTCCATTCTTCTTCCTTCCTTACTGCAGCTTTGTCACTTTTGTTACAGCCTAAGGTCTGCAACTGTAATACCAGTTGTGTGTACCCAACACTGATGATGAGCCTATGGAAGAGTTCCACCCCCAGAAGCAAGAGTTTACAAGAGGAGGAGGAGAAGGAGAAGGACAACACCTCTTATACAAAATGTGCAAATATTAGACACTGCCCAGTTTGTAACATTCATTGTGCCATATATGTCTGAAAGGTCCTATGTATAGAGGCATATATTCAAACTACTGAGATGTCCTGGAAGGTGGGGGCATGGGGAAGAGGAAGGTACATTTTTTTTTAAAGTCCTTCACTGCCTTTTTAAAAATGAGTTTCTATTAAATAAAAAAAGTGCAAGATTTTAAAATTTAACTAGCTCTAAAAGTTATGTCAAGAAAATCTACAAGTTGATGACATTTAGCTCCAATGCAATATCAGAAAAATTGAAGTACTCCAGTAACTATGAGCACAGCTTCCCTTTTCTGAGCAAATGGACTTAAAGGTAAATTTGGGGAGGGAGGAGAAAAGGAATTAAAAAAAAATTAGAAATCAATAATCCAGTCTTGCACATAACTTTGCTATTTATCCATTCAAAAGAAGCATTACTAATAAGTCTTTTAGGTGCAGCCTGAAGCTTGTCTCTGGAGTTCCCCCCATGACTCTCACAGGTGGAATGCATGAGCTAAGTCATCACCTGTGTTAGGCAGGGAAATAGCTACAGTCGTTTACTTGAAATAATTCCTTTCACCAGTAAAAGCATAAGTACCAGATTTTCCTGAACTTTTCAATGCAAGCACAGCTTTTTATTATGCTAAACCAAGCCTGTATTTTACCAGTTACACATTGTAAGCTACTCCATAAGAAGTGTAGAAAATATTTTCTTTTCCAGGTTAGGATTGGTAAGCATCATTTGGATACAATCCCTCAGCAATATGACGTAGACAGTTATAATTAGGGATATACGTAGCATTCCATCTCACAAGTGTCTTATTTACAGTTTTAAGACTGCAACATATATTGATCCCATAGATCAATCACTCCTGTTAGTCATGCTACGAGAAATTTTGGCAGTAAACCACTGAAATTTCAGGAAGAAAATATATTTGAAAATAGAATATATTAGAAAATATGTAGAAATATACATATATTTTCTAATATATAGAAAATATATTAGAAAAAAGATTGCTTTGATAGAACTAACCTGTGTTAGTAATAAAGCAGAGAGAAGACTTTCACTGGGAGAGGGGTTCCTTCAACAGCAAGCTGGAGGACCCACACACTGATGCGCTACCACAGACAGAGAAATAATCTGCTGTTTAGGGGACCAGAGCACAGAAAGAGACACTTTATCCAAAAATCTAATGGACTATAGTGGAGAAAACATGATTCTCTAAAAGAGAATTTCCTTCATGGTTCAGTTAAGCAAAAGCACCACACACTACTTTTCACTGGGGTCAAGCACAAAGCTCTGAGCTTGCCTGCCACAAAAATAAGTAAAACAATAAAAACTTCCAGAATTGTTAAATCCTTTATGTAGCTATGCACAGTAACACAGCAAAGAGCTACCACTGGTATGAACATGAGTTCTGCTCATACATAAATGCCAGGATTTGCTATGTACTCCAAACTGTCTTCTCTTAGATGCTGTCATGAAGAAACATCCAAATGTTCCTTAATTTGTATGACAACCAACAGAATCTGTAGGTGGAAGGTTAAAAAGAACCCAACACACAAACCGCAGGATAGACCCTCTTTCAGCATGCTAATGTTGATTAAGAGTCAATAAAAATTATTGGTTTTAACAAATTAAGGTTGACTTTAGTGTTTATATTATAATTTGAGTGACATATTTAGAATTGTCATTTCAAGGGAACCTCCCCAAACTGTCTTTTGCACAAGTTTATGCTAACTCTAGAGTAAAATGAACATTTAAAGAGGAGTATCCTTAAGCTACTTATGTTGAAGAAATTATCCTATAGATTATCTTTCAGCTGACAATTATTGCAATCATAGAAAGAAAAGGAGGAAACATAAGTGCCAAGGGATGGGAAATGAGAGGCCTAATTTCTTTTGCAAAATTAACTCTTGGGGCTGAAATAAAATTCAACCTGTTGGCTAAAATTTGGCTCTCTTCCTGTTAAAATACCTTCCTAATCAGTTCAGTATGTTAGATGGATATCAAACTGGACCTTGCACCTCTGGGGAAAACACTGCTGTTGATTTTTTATTTTTATCTTGGGTACTACCTAGAATATTTCACACACTTGGGCTTTTTTTTATTTTTTTTTTAAATGAAGCATATTATTAGTTTAGAGAAATAATGCTAACAGATAGGACTTTGCATTAACAAACATGATCTAAAATATTTTTCTAATTAGCAAAAAGTAGTAAGGTGCCCAAAACTGAAGACAGCAAAAAGCCCTTTCACCAGAGGACACACTAGTAATTCAGAGGTATTAGATGTAATGCCCCAAACAGTAGATTGGGCCACACTCATATGAAAGGGAATATAATCTCATAGCAACATCTTTCTCTGATGAAGCATTAATACACTTATTTTTAAGCATATATTTAAATCCAATCAACATTTAAAAGAACTGAAAAATATGTTGAAATGCTTTACCAAGCTAGGCTCAAGTTAGTCTTCCATGAGTTAGTCTGAGACTAAGTTATAATACAAACTGGAGTTGTCCACACATCCCCTTCCTGAAGATGAGAAGTCTGGACTCCCAACTTCTTTCCCCCACTCCCAGCTACTAATTCATGTAGCTGAGCCACTGCAGGCACTTTACCACGGTAAAAAAACAGCACTATCTTTCTATTTCACAACCTTAAGAGCCAAGGGAAAGCAGGGAGGGATTTTTGTCTCAGCAGCATGTCCGTGAGTCACGCGGCCTCCTGGGGCTGCTCCTTGGGTGGTATGGTTTACAAATCATCCCTTGCTCAGAGGATGCACCTAAAGTCACCATCAAGGTCCTTGCAAAGGGATCAAACAAACATTTTACATACTTGGTCATATGGGCCATGTGATGTTATCCAATACACAATTAACAAGAACAGATTTTCTAAAGCTTAGACAATTTGCTTCCAAAGAAATTCCCAGTGGAAAGCATTTCTACTTCCACACTGTCTTACTTTGAATATCACTTTTTTTTTGGCTTTGGTTTTCCAGGTTGTCTTATATTTTATACCACCTACTCAGCAAGTTTCAATGCAGTCAATACTGACTGACCACATCCATATAGCAACTCAATGCTCATTCCAATTATTGTCAACAATATATGGATTAGATTGCACACATACTGCCAGAAAAAAAGAGATCTACCTCAGATTTAAATCATTAAGAATGACCCTCTGGAGACAATCTCTCCTAAATGTGAAAACTACAGACAAATGTCAGAATGCTGTCTGGCCCAGGAGCGTTTCCTCATAACAAGGCTGGTTTGTGCAATCAAGGAGGCTGACAAAATCTCTGATACGCTCTCAGGGCCTGATCCAAGGCACAGTGAAGTTCATGGTAACTCTCCCATTGACTAGAGCTGTGTGGGAAACTATTTTCTGACCCATGAGAATTTCTGAGATTTTGAAAGCTTTTTTCTCTGAACAGGAAAAAAAATTGAAATCACAACAGTTTGCAACCTGAAAAATCTACTAGCATCACTCTCATAAAAAATAAAAGATTTAAAAAAAAACAAACAAAAAATGACAAAAAACCAGCCTGATTAAAATAATTTTTGAAAGTGAAAGGAAACCCCTAAGTTTTAAAGATCACATTTTCAAAATCAAAACCTTTTTACAAAGAAATTGGCATTTTTCAACAAAAATGTGACACCAAAACTTGCTGAACAACTCCAACATTCTCTCCTGAACCCCACAGTAGGTCTTCTCTGCATAAGTGAGTTCACCTGGGCTATTTTGTGCTTTCGAAGAAATCCACTGTATACAGATGCTCTAGTCATCTTTGTAAGTATAATTTCTGTTCCAGCCACTGAAGAGGGATGGTTCCTCATTGCACACCAAGAGGTGGAAGCCATTTGATATTAGGTGTGCAAGAGAGAGTAAATTCATCACAACTAATTGCAAAACGTAATCACCACATCTTCTATTTTTAAACTAATTATGCTTTCTTCAGCGTGATAACTGTCAAATCATGTGTCTTAAAGTAGCATTTTTCAGCCTTGAAGGTTCTGAACCCCTGTGAGACAAGCCCTGTATTCATATTATAGCAGAAGCCACTGGATGGAGCTGTTATAAACAGTCTCACAAGCTGTGAGCGTGAGTCATGTTTAGTCTTTAAGAAATCTGCATTGTCATTATTTTTAAGACATTTCCAATGGAAAGCTGTTGCAAGCAGCAAGGAAGGTTTCTCCCTGTTTACAGTATTTACGTAGAGTTCTCACTCATCAGGCAACAGAGATTTACCAGTTTTGCAGAAGCAGGGACTCTCTGCAAAGGGCCTAAAATATGACTGATGTATTTTGTGTAATAAGAGCAAGTGGCACTAAGAATACACATCTGCACCCCAATATCAGTTTAATTTCTTGATGAAAAACCATCTTGGAAGACCCTCAATATGGATTATCATTCAAAAAGCTAAGTAGAACAAACCAACCTTTATTCCACGGAGAGAAAATGGAGGAATTGTCATCTACTGACTTACTGTACTCATAAAAGGAAACTTGCACCAAAGCTGGAATTTGGACTAAAACATTCTGATAGCAAATGCTAAGGCAAACTCCTATGTATTAAGCAGTTCCTGCCACAACTTGAGTCATCAGAACCTGTAGTTCTTAATATCAGTAGTTTCTTATACAAAACATCACTGTAGTTAATAGCAATATAGAGCTAAGAAGTTGGTTATTCTTTCTACATATGCTTGTGTATGTAGCTAGAGAATATTAAAAATCCAAGAACTAACAACAAACTGGGCGACAGCACATGTATGTAAATGGGTCTTCCATGAGAGCTTCTAAATTGACAATTTCCATCCATAACCAAATTAATCTGTGTCTTGAGGGCCATGTGAACTGTCTCACCTACAGAACCTAGAACACGCTTTTCCACATGGAGAGAATGGACAGCTCCCAAGACTTCATCTGAGTGTCAAAAGAGCAGGAGGCCATGCTCAGAAACACCCTGCAGCAGCACACAGACTATGCTCCATGACATCACCACCCCCAGTGGAATGTGCCACTCCAGGAGCACATATGCACATTGTACAGTAAATCCTCAGGCTCCTCCTCCGCCTGTGACTGACAACCAGCTCAGTAAGTTCAGCTTCATATTTTTCACGGTAACTTCAAAATGAGTGCATGTGTCAGCTCAGTCGGCAATTGACCTAGATATCTCCACCTCATATCTCTGGCTTTCAATGAGCTGTCAGGAAATTCAGGGTACCAGTCACTTCCCCCATTTCTAGCTAGAGCCTAAGGCTAGTTTTGCAGACAATCATTTAACCTCCCACTTTAAACCTCTTGCTGAGTGTGCCATGTTTTATATCATCAGCCACCTTTCCATAGCTATCATCTCAGCTCCCACCGCAAGCAAATTCAGCAATTTTCCCAGCACGGGAGCCTTTTTAGAGTGCTTCAAGGACAAAGTAGTACTAGGGGCCCATGACTTCCCCAGCCCCTTATTCTCACATCCTTGCACCTATTTGTACTTTCACATGCACTAGGCCAATTCATCGCCTTCTTTCCAAATCAGCATCCAAATTCAAAGTCTCATCTGTTGTCCGAAAAGTTTTCAGAGTATGTAGCAGATGGAAAAAATGTTTTATTTGTCTCACATTTCTTGTATCAATGATACTTGTTGCATGTGCTGTTAAAAAAAAACAAGAACCAAAAAACCAAACCAACTAGGGACTCAAAACGCATTTATATCTCACTCCTTCATGGGTTGGGGTCAGGTGGGGTCCTCCAGGGCAACAGAAATGTCGCACCTCTCCTGAGAATAATTGAATAAAGTAAGCTTGAAATTTTTACAGGGCAGGATGGGTCCAGCTAACATTGTTTGATAGCAAAGAGCACAAATGGAAGCTGACAGACTCCTGAAAGGAACAGCAACTTGCCTACACCAAAGACTTTAAAAAAAACAAACCCTCACCATTTGTGGAAAGATGCAGAATATTCAACCTCCACCATCACCAATAACTGTTAGACACAAAGCGAGAGTGAAGGATGTAAAGCACCCTATAAGAACGCAGTCAGAGAATAAATGAATTTAACTGGTCTCTCTCAGAAGTTGTGAGCTTTCACCACCACAGGGTTATGCGAAGAGTTATCTTCCCATGTTTTAAACAAAAGCATAGCCTAAGAATCTGTGATCTTTTTGGCATTTTTTGGCATGTTTAAGAAAGAAGTGGCATAGTTTTACCTCAAGATGCTATGTGTCATCCCATTACAGACGGGCTCAAAAGATTTTATGTATGAAGACTACAATAAAAGAGTGTTAAAAAGCCATCAAGAGGTCTCTCCTGCAAGGGACAAAGACAGAAATAATGTTTACACTGCTCAACAAGTGATCTGATGTTCAAAACACTCCTGAAAGATACAGTTTCATTAACTGATAAACTCAATTTGTTCTCCATCCCTAATCTTAGTTTCCATCTATATATTAAATAGGATTCTATAAAAAGAAAAAAGGGCATGGCTTTATTCCTAATCTCCATATTCACATGCACAGAAGATGCTTGACAATGGATAATAATTCTATCTGTCCCCAGAATTATCTTTAAATTAAATTTGGAAATTAGAAGCTTGTTTCCTTTTTGGTATTCTTGGTTTTTTAAGCAAAGCAAGTTGAAATAACTATATTGTTCTAATGTGGAGAGAATTTCCATGATTGCTATCATAGTTTTATGAGTAGGTATATACATACAGCTGTTCATGACAGCAAGGGCATGTAAAAATTTTACATTCAACTTTAAGAAAACTTTTTTCATGAAAGTGGAAATTTAAACTTTCAATCTTTGAAAGATCCTTTTGTTTTTATTCTTTCTCTCTCTATTTTGCAATTCGGTAGAAAAAGATAGAGGGACAGCAGTAAAAGTGAAAAATACCAAAAACAAACAACAAACCAGAAGGAAACAAAGCTTGCAAACTTTTAATCAAAACTCAAAAGTTCTATCAGTAATTTTTCCAGGTATAAGAATTAAGAATTCATTCTCTAAACTTCTCTAGGGAAAAAGTACTTTGATTTATCTTAATTTTGAAAATTCTTTTCTATGTCTGAATCTGCATTATTATGCTGTTACAAGAACAATGCTAGTCATCACCGAGGACTCCACATCTCCAAGTACCATATACACAGATGCACATATATACTAAAAAGACAGCATCTTTATAATACCTGACTCATCTTTTTATACCTAATTAATGTGTGTTCTTGTCATTTACCGATTCTGAAAATGCAAGGGAACAGGAAGATTCTACATAAAACACATCAGTTTTGTATGAAAAATAAAGGGTTGGTCACAACATTTTTCATCCCTGAGATAAAAGGGCAATTTACTTCCTCTCCTCCTTACTCATACATACCATTTGCACTCTGGAGGACTGAACAATGTAATGAATTTTGAAATTAGAGACACCAGTAACTCTAACGTTTTTTAAACCTAAGCTCACTTTTTTGGCAGGAATGTAAGATAACCCCATTCTTGATGATTAATGATCAGAAGACAGATAACTAGAGAAAGAATGTTGGTTCTAGTGAAGTCTAAACTTCAAGGACTTATAGAATAACTACCCTGGCATTCTAAAGAAAGGAATTAAACCCAAGTCACTGAACTCTCTGGATTGCACAGGTCTGCAATGCTGACCACGATCTCATATCCAGCTTCAAATGTACACCTGAATCATGATGAAACAACATACTCAACCCTGACATTTCTGAAAAGACACTCTAGGTTAATACCAAAACTCACAGGTAAACAGCATTAACAAAGAGGAGAAAAAAAAATAATAAATCCTCTAATTTGTCTCTAAAACTGTTCCTTCAACATCCAAGCTACAGTCAGGCATGGATGCACGCACTTGCTCCTTTCACATTGTTGAGAATCTTGCCAGCATGTAGGATTAGACCACATTTCCATATCGTACTCAGATGTGCAATCAAGAAAGCTTCCTCAAGCATCACCTCCACAGTCTGCCCTAGGAATCAAAGCTGGTTTTTATCCCACCCATTATTAACATCTCTTCATAATTCATCAAGTAGTGAAAAAGGACAGCCCTTATACTGAAATACTGCACAAACTTAGTCCCAATTTATTTAATTTAATGAGTATTGTGACTAAAAGACCTGCCACTAATTTCCCATATTGTAAACTAACTGCTCAGAAGCAGCAAGTGTTTTCTCAGGCTTCAGCTACACTAGTTGAAGCAATCCATTCCCAGTAGTAATTTCCACTGAGAAAAGGGAGGCAAAGGGGTGCAGCTGTGAGGTGTCTGCCCATGTCTGACCCTGGGTCAGCAGTGGGCCATGCAGGCAGTAGCAATAGCCCAGGAGGTGCTGGAATCCCTCTTAACCTTCTGGAAGATTTTCACAGCACTGCATTTTTGCAGTGCCACTCTTCTCCCCCAGCCCTGCCAGCCCCATCACTAGCATAGCTTGAGAACAATACACAAATGTGATTTCAATTAGGTCAATAACAAATTCATGAAGGTTCAGCCCTCACCATCTGTCCAAAAGGAGCAAGGCTCTGTTTGTTTTGGGCCTTGGGTTCCTCCCCCCCCCCCCCATCCTCTGTTCTTATGAATACTCTTTGACAAGGCCATTTATGTGAAGAGAGATTTGATGGGGTTTATGGCAACAACAAAACCCAAACCAAACCAAACAAAAAAAAAAAAGAGCAAATTAAGGCAGTTCCACTATTAATTCCCACCGCATTGGAGCATTACCTAATTTATCACTTAACATGCACATAATTTAGCGTGATTCAACATTCAAACACATTAAACAAAGACAGAAAGACAATAGTGAAAGCCTATTAATAACTACCAATTCTTCTATTACAGATAAATCATATCTCTGAAATAGCAGTCCCACTGAAAGCCTCAGTTTCAAAAATTCAGGTGCACTTTGTATTAGAAACAAAAAAAAAAATTATCAATATATCTGAAGCCAGAATAACTAAACAGGAGGAATTACTTTATTACATGACTTTATTTCCTGTACATACATGCAGGCAGTAAAAAAGTAATTTAAATCTTGAGAGATCCTGTCAGATATTACCTTGTGCTGCAAAGCACTTTCTGGGGGAAAAAGGTCAGGCATCAGTCTACACAAACAACTAGTGCCTCACCATATGGGTATTTTACATGTGGTAGCTTCCACAACACTACATTTCTGCATTAAGTTGGATGGTTTGTGGCCCTGGGCCTTCACCCAGTTGCATATTCAGACCTCATTTCTATTTCACGAATAGAAGGGGGAAAAAAGTGCCAGAAACCTGATTGCAGCAAGAAGTCTGAGTGCACACTTATAGTGAGGTATGCAGGAAAGCGCTGAGATGTGGATGTGCATTCAAGGTAAGTCTGAACACCTGGCCCCAGGTGTTTTAGGATACTTTGCAGAGCCTGATCCACTACAAGCAACTCCATCAAAAACACATGGGTGAGGAGCAGGAGGGTGGGGAAGAAGATAGGAGGAGGAAGATCTGTCTTTGAACATACTGAAACAATTTATTAGAGCAGATTGAATTATTTCATTCATGTGGAAGGGGATAAATTCACACTAAACTTACCTCACTGAAGATAATGGAACAAGTCATGGTAAGGAAGAAGTTACTGAGTTAGAGCAACAAGAGAGAAAGAAGTAAAAGTATTTGCTTTGTTTTAAGGAACTCTGTAAGGTTATGTCATCACACTGGGATGTAGGGATAATTTATTCAGATCATGGATCTTCCACCCAGGATTTTTCTAGCTTTGCCTCAGTCAGGACAAACTTGATAGTTCAGCATCACTTTTCAATAATATGGTCATTTTTCTATATTAAGAAACTGCCTACCTTTTGTACTCTAAAATCTAGTACTTTTCTACACAGCAACCAAAACACATACTATTTCCCCACATTGCTCAACATTTGAAACCTGAAAGGCATTTTTGCACTCTGACATAGCTATCTAGTAAGTGGGAATATATCAGGCAGTAGAACTCTTACAAATTATCTGCCATCTGTGGAAAAGTAAGTTGACAGTAGTTTTGCCTTTTCCCCTAAAACAGTGGTTGCACATCATAAAAACGGAGACATTAAGAAGGTGAGAGAGCATGGGGGAGCAGAAATCAATTTTTCCACTGAAAAATAATTAAGACATAGGAGGAGAGGCTGATTTTATTTCTAATTGTACAATTAACTCCTAGCAGTAGTTACATCATTCAATGCAGACATAAGTAAGTAGCAAAGAAATAAAGATATAAACAGAATTAGAAAGGATTGAATATCTAAAAGTATTCAGCATCAGCTGAAAGGAGTATGAGAGCTTTAGCATGGGCTTCAAGTGAGTCACAACTGGGTCCAAACTGGTTTTGAAAACTTGTTTCTCGACCTGTATTTCAGCAATTTATAAGACTCAGAGACATCCATTCAAAGCTTGCTCCAAAATCCCTCTCCCTGACAATCCAGCGCTGGTGAGTCATCCTATTTTGGATGACTGTGGGAAAGAAGCACCACAAGAGTTGCAGCTCCAGTTTAGTAACATACTCATGTATGGCCATTCCTGGCCTTGTGGAAAGAGCAAAGGATGCAACTACAGCCTATCCCTCTGGTCACAGGCAAATCACTGAAACCTTACCCAGACCTACCCAGGAAGGGGTAGTTGGTAACTCAATTACCTTAATCCTTTTGTGGGAATGGGAAACTCTCACCTCAGATACCTTTCACCATCACACTTATTACAGTCTCACTCTACTTGCTGGCTACTGAAGATCATTTTCAGCCTTTGAAGAAGCCTGTAGCCATAGCAATGCAAAAGGTGTTCCTAGAAACTAAATTCAGCATTTTACCCTTAAACTTTTCTAATTGACTATTTCTCTCTCTGCACTCTTTACACACTGAGTATTAAGCAAGGGAAGATTGCTTTGAAAGGAGACAACTTCTTAAAAATTTTTTATAACTCTGTGTGCTGAAGAAATGGAAGTTTTACCTCAGAATTTAGAGGACTCAGAACATGGTGTTCATGCTGTATCTTAAGCTCAGAATTCAATGATATTTCACGTTCAGGTTACTGAAAACCTTCATCAGACTGTTTTTTGTCATTCATTGCTTCTACAGTCTGCAGACACCTTTTGTAATACATAAACCTATTTACATAAAGTTGAAGATGATTCAGTCCACAGCACCACTTGAGTGACACTTGAGTGACGCATTTATGACACTAAGGAATTATTTCTTTTACTACATTTTTTGGCAAATAAGATCCTTAAATACCAAAAAAATACAAAACCCAAACAAACAAAAAAACCCAAGACAACAAAAAACCCATACACACACAAAAAACCACCACAAAAAAAACCCAAGCCACAAAAACACAACCAACAAAACCCAAATTTAATTCAGCATTATATTTTTTGGAAGGCACAGAAGCCTAAACACCACCTGGAGTACTCTTAAAACAGGGCTAAGAGGAGAGTTCACGTCTGATACATTGCAGGAGAAGGCTGCTAGTATATCTTTCCAAAATATTATTTGAATCTCTTATCAACAAAGTTAGCAGGGCTAAAACAGGCAATCTGTGGGATTAACATCCAATTTTACTAAGGGAATTTTGAAGATTCATAAATCCTTATCCAAGTTTTAAGTCTGCTGGGCTTAAATCTAATGACATTTAGATTGCACAATACATCTTCCTTTGATAAGGCCAGAAAGTTAAATTCTTCAGCAAAACATTTTTTTTTACACCATTTTTAACAGAAAGTGCAGATATATGAAAGCATGAAACAAAACTGCTTTCTCCTCAGATCTTCAAATTATTCAGAGTTCAGCCAAGTTCATAGCAAGAAATGAGTAAAGTTTTACTGCAGTTCCCCTTTTCTTTAAGGCTATTTACACCACTGCTATTCTCCACTTAACAATACTGTTTTTAAAAAAAAAAATTGCCTGCAAAAGTATAGAGTTTGTTTATATGGAAACATATTTTAAATGACACTCTAAGACTGGTTTTTGAGAGCGCCTGACATCCAGAAGCTTCTGGCATGAAATTGAACATTACTTTTTCAAAGGGAGATTAGCACTCAGCAGTTTCTGAAAATCAAGCCATGTTTGAGCCTTTCTGAAAGTCTGTCCTTGATTATGGAAACTCAGTAAGATCAGTTCTGAGAAGGGAGACTCATCACCACTCGCAAAACACTTTGCTGCCCTACTGTATCAGGATTTGGCAAGAACAGGGTATGTTCTTCACTGTCGGTTTCTATCAGGACTGAATGAAGCCAAGACTTCCAGTTCAGGTAAATGTTGAGTTTTTAATATTTAATAAAAACACCCTGTTCCTATGAACTCATTATCTAACACAAAATAACTCTGCCTTCAGAGTAAAAAGATAAAGGAGTTTAAACTTTAAAGGGAATAACACAGTGAATTATTACATCCAAAGATCATATCCTTAACTGGTGTAAACTGGCACAGTTTCAGCAAAGACCTGTTGATTAACATCATTCCGTGATCTTGACTAGCCTGTTTAGCACTGACATGTGCATGTGCTTTTGTGGCACTAGCCTCAGAATATCTAACATTTGCTTTCAGCTGTCAGCAGGTACTAGTCAAAGAGATAATTCTTCACTTCAAGTTTTTCTTCCCGGTTTTGTACAAATTCCCAAAATTTATTTTCTTTTATTGTACTACTTTTTTTTTTTTTGCTCATGGAGCCTTTGGGACAGCAGCAGTGGAAACTGAAGCTGTCTGGTTAATCTGAGGTCAAATTTTGTGTAGCCAGCTGCAATCCAAGCTTCCCCACCCTGCCCTACCACTAACCTGAACTCTGACCTGCTGGGACCACCCCTTTGCTCCTGCAACAACTCAAACCACATTTCTACTGAGTGAACACAGACAGCTAAAATGCCAAAATATCTATATGTGAAAACATATAAGAAGAGTGTCAGGTCCCTGTGACTTTCTGTTGGACAATAACCAAGACCACCAAATGCATCTGGCAGTCTGGAATCTACTGATAAATCAAGTCACTGAGAACACGTACTTTGTCCTTGTGAACAAGTTACATTTTGAACTGAAGCAGTGGTTTAAGAGAAAAAGAAAATGCACACAGAGGAGCCAACACCACCCTGCAGCCTCAGACATGTACAGCAAGGCTCCCAAGTACCTCTCTAAATCTGTGACAACTACAAAAACACAGAGCACCCTAAATTCATGTCTACCATACTCAACACAAACTACTGGTGTTGAGCACTTGAAGTCAAGTCACTCCTTCAGAGATCTGAATATGGATTCAAAACTTGAATTTCCTAGGATATAAGAGTGATCAATCTTAAGTCCCCCTGATATATGGATATGGTCTTCAGGAACTTTGAAAAATCTCATCCTAGAAACCCACAGTAAATTCTGGCTCCTGAACATTTACATTACATGCATTACTTTCACACTAAGCTCACAATCAAGGTCAACCACATTGATTTCTTTGCTGTGGCACTGTACTGGCTGGGGAGAGCTGCCCACCTGAATGGTTCAGACAGAGGAACCGTGAGAGGAAGTTTACCAACCTCATTTCACAGGTGGGAGTGTTAAGCACAAGTAAGGAAAGAGGGGGCGGGAAAGAAAGGAGGGATGTAAGTGATATGTTCAAGGCCACCCAGGAAGACTGTTGCAGAGTGAGAAAACGAATCCACATTTTTCACTCCACTCCCTTTCCTTCCTCACCACATCCAAGGTCTCCACTCAGCGCTGTGTGAGAGTTTATATGGGTCAATGCTATTGTGTATGGTGGTAACCAAGAGAAGCCCACGTCTTCACAGGTGCAGAAGGGTAGAACTCAATTTGCAGCTCTTGAAAGAGTCCAGCAGAGAAAGGAACAGTGTACAAGCAAACACTTTCATGCTCCCAAGGCTCAAGGAAAGAGACAGAGCTGGAAAATGAATCCTTAGTAAGGACCACGGTGAAAAATTAGAAGGAAGCGTGGTAGATGAGCACTAACTGATCAACGGCAACTACTGAAGAACTGGGAGAAAAGAAGGCAGCCTAAATGAACACTTAAAAGTCCAATTCTGCTGATTCTAGAGAAAGCAGAGTCTAAATCTAACTGCATTGATGACTCACTGTATTACTTTTGTGCAAGTCACCACAACCCCTCTCATTGACTAGTTTCAAACTATAAATGCCTTGAGGTAAGGACTATGACCACATCTGTCTTCATTTCACACTGACCTGCAGACAGTCACCACACTTGAGTTTGAAACATTTTACTACTCAAAGTTTATAGTGCAATTCTGAAAGCTTTTTAAGCCCATGACAGCTTATGCTAGTTATATATAGTTTCAGGAAACTACAGGCCTGTCAGCCTGACCTCGGTGCCTGGCAATATTATGGAGCAGATCATCCTGAGTGCCATCAAGCAACATATAGAAGACAACCAGGGGATCAGGCCTAGCCAGAAAGGGTTTAGGAAAGGAAGGTCCTTCCTGACCAATCTCATATTCTCCTATGACTGTGTGACCTGCCTAGTGGATGAAGATGTGGTTTACCTCGACTTCAGAAAAGCCTTTGCCACAGTCTTCCACAGCATCCTCCTGGAAAAGCTGGCAGTCCACAGCTTGGACAAGTGCACCCTTAGCTGGGTTAAAAACTGGTTGGATGGCCAGGCCCAGAGAGTAGTGGTGAACAGTGCTGCATCAGAACAACAGGCAGGATGGGAGGGGGAAGAGTCACTGGAGTACTTGTCATCCTTCTTTTCCTTAAATCCTTTCAAATGAGAAAGTTCTCCCCTCGTTGTCAGAAAGAGACCAAGCATAGGATGTCCCTAGCCCCACAGAGACAGGCACATAAAGCAGCAACAGACGTAGGATTCTGCTTACTTACTGCTGGTGTAAATGGACCTGGGTGTTGATTGTGCAGATTCCCTGTATGGGGAAGACACACACTGGGGGTCTGCACAATGAAGCCCCAGCAGTTGTGCCTTTTAGGAATTACAACTACAGGATTTTAACCCCTCTGGGAAAGAGCTGGCTTGACTGTCTCCCACATAACTGGAAACATGGCCAGTGTGCTGAATCAAAGACATCCCATCAAGCCTTAGGTAACATCTATAGTGCCATTGATGGTCAAGCTTATTGACAGAGCTCCCTGTCTCTGGCAAGCAAGGATGGATTTCTCCTTAGATTTTTATAAGAAGTGTTTGATACACACAGACCAGTAAACCCAAGATGATTATTTAGCCACAGTCTGGCTTCCAGAATGTACAGAGCATTATATCCACTACTAGGCTTTGGTCTACACACCATAGACTGCGTTTGTGAGAAACAAACATTGCATCCATTGCAGCATTTGTGAACACAATAGTGTGCAAGCCATATGAAACACTACATAGCAACAATGCAATTTTGAAGCAAATCCACCAACCATGCCCACTGATCACATCCAGGCTTGCTTTAGTGTAGTGTGCCAGCAACACTGGGCACCTTCTCTGAAAAGTTCTGGACCACTGGCATAGGAATATATTCAGTCCAACATATAGACCCCCCCCACACCCAGCACTGACTCACAGCAGAGACTCAAGGGGCTCAGCACTGACTGCTCTGATCCACCAATACACACCTACTGCACCAGATTACTCACTAACAAAACCAAAGCAACTTGGAAATTACTGAGAATTAATTGCTTTATCTGAGTATTTTAATAAGAAATAATCACCACAAGCAAAGAGATAAAAGCAAAAAGCAAACTACAGCAAAATTCCTGTGATATTAACAGCATGGCAATGTTTGTAAACTGAAAACATTGGAACCAATTCACAGCACCCAAGTCTGGTCTGTACTACTATGAAAGTGGCCTTTTGAGAACAGCAGAGCTCACAGAAAAGTTCTTCCACTTAAAAAGAACAGGTTGTAAGTAAATGTGTTTCCCCTAAAAATATGGATTTCAATTATTTTCGTACTTATTTCTTGAAAAACAGAAGAATCGCTGAAAGACAGAAGTGTGAAGTCAGCAGTCCAACAATTAAATTAAGTTTTCATTTTATCTCCACCAAATGTCAGACTGCTTGACATTTGCTTTATTAACACTTCCAGCTTTTGCTCTCACTTATAGGCAAGTCATCCTTTAAGATAAAGGAACTTCTTACAGAAGGAAAGATTATCACCTACACTCTTAAAGAAGAAACAGAAATTATTACTACCTTACAGGGGTGTCAGCTGGCTCAAAACCTGGCAATAAGCACAATATTCCCACCCCACAGATGCCTTTCTCCTATCTCCTTGAGCCAAAATCAAAAAAAAAGCAAATAGATGTACACCTTATTGATTACCTCATCATTTTCCCAGCCAGCAGTATGCCAATATTAGCTGCTTATTAATAGCTAGTTGCAGAAAAAGCAAGTTTAAGAAATTCTGGCTTTCTACTGATGTCATAGTAATGAAGAAAGTAAGTACCATTTAAGAAAAAAAAATTTAAAAACCCTCAGTCCCAAACTCCATCCACAGGAGTGGATCCTTATCCTTAAGCCCAGGATAAGGCAGGGTTTGACATCCTGTTGCTCAGCCATTCCCAATTACATTGAATAGTGTAAACACAAAAATTTAAAAATATTTTTTAAAAAAAGTTCTATTTCAGAATTCACTGGGTAGAGTACGTATGTGGTAGGACACAATAACACTCTTGAGGCTTTCGGTCTACGATGTTTACAAGCTGTAACAAAACCCAAAAGTTTCCTCCGTTGCCCAAATCAATACATATTCCTTTAACCCACTGCCAAATAGAAGACTGAGGAGAGATTCAGAGTGATTAGTCTTTTTTTTCCTGATGGTTTAATGGGATTCTAGGAATGGCACATTAGCCAGCAGAATACTGATATAGCTTTTTGCCCTGACTTTTCACAAGTGAGGAGTTAGCATAGGTTTGGGGTTAAAACACACACAAGCAATTCGAACGCTACTGAACAGAAGTGTACCTCTGCAATTTTAGGCTGAACAGGAGGTTCAGCCCAGAAAAGAAACAGCAAACATTAGAACACCACCACCAACTTGATCCAAGTTAATATAAATGCTGTGACATTATGTTACTTTCTCAGGAAGGGGAAAGAGTTATTTCTCTCAGGTTCCATTAATCTTCTTGGAAAGCCCAGTCTAGAGGTGATGAGGAGCAAAAAGAGTAACACTTAGCTATATGAAGCAGAACATCCAGCCAAAATCTGCTTGCTTAGAGACAGATGGCAAATGCAGCTAGTGTTCTCAAACTACAGCTGCATGCCTGAGATCGCTCAGATCTACGTGTGTGATCATTAACAATTTTCAAATTATCTAATGGAGCAGAGTCTCCTGGAGATTTGGGTTTCCCTGAGTTTTGTTTTTTTTTTTTACAGAGGACCACATTAAACTTACCCAGAACAAAGTCAAAAGAAAACAGTTCTCAAGCTTTTCTATTTAAAAGTTTTGTGCACACAAGCACTGGGAGTGAGCTTAATTTTGTCCTGTGAGTGCAATTTGCTCACGCTCTGTATCAGCAGAAACAAGTTGGGAACAAGTCATGGCAGGAAAGCTGAAGAACTCTCACTGTACCTTTTCAGTCTGGGCACCTGCCAGGTGTGTATCACCCTCTTCCTTCTCCATTTGCTCGAGAGGACAGCTGTGGCTTTCCTTGGTACCCAAGGGCTCAGCACACAAACACCTACATGCCTGTACGCATGAAGAGCTCCGTGTGGAGTCCATGCCCACATACTTAACCTGTTGCATATACACACACATTGGTAGCCAGATACCTATTTAGTCCAGTGACACATTGTGTGCCTTCCATCACCTCTTCCCAATACACATGAGCTCTTCACTCTTAAGAGCCTGGCGAGTATTCAGTTCCCAAGGCTGGAGGAGAACACTATCACAGTTCATTATTACAACTACTATTACAACCAAGTTGGCAAGAACCTGACAATGTACCAGGCTAGGACTGAACATGTGCTGTTAACACTCATCAACTATCTCAACAAGAAATTGCTCTCCAGAGCAAAGCTTTATTCTTCTGGGATGGGAGGTATCTGTTTTGACAATGTTTAATATCAGAAAGTCCACATGTCTTATTTCAGTAGTATCCTCCTGACTTCTTATTTTAAGATGTTTCCAGTAAGTCAAAGCAAACTCTGGCTTTGTCTTTTAGCTGCATTACACCAAGCAAAATTATTTTATCCAAATATTCAACATATTTGAATCAATATTTTTGCTGAAACATGTTTGGCAAGAGTTAAAAAAAAGTATTCATTTGAAAGGAGAATTTATTTTTTTTAAGTCCATATTAACCATGGTATTGAAACCCCATTTCCTCTAAGTGCACTTCCAACTCTTATTACTGGTTACATGTGTGAGGGTTGGGGGTTTTTTGTTTGCCTTTACATGCTTAAAACCTCCAACAACCTTCTTGAGGATATGTTTTTAAGTGGCTTGAGACCCCTAAAAGACCACCACCAAAAACTTGCCTCAAAACACATTCCTTATAAAATACTACAAACAAATGCAAATATGAAAGAAGCTTCTCTTGTTACCTGATTTGTGACCATGATTAATTCTCTTACATCACAGGCATCCAGACTGCAAGCCAAATTCTCCAGGTAGAAGCAGATCTGAAAGAAAAAAAAATAGTTTCATTTGGTATCTGGATAACTTATTAGTCAGTCTAGAACAAATAAATCAAAGAATTAATTTTCAAAAGACAATGACATTTAGCTGTGTGAAGTCCATTGTAATCTTGCCATCTTCTAGACTGACAACCAAATAAACTGAGAGATGTATATATATGTATACATGACCACAAACCAAAAAGGTGCTGAGTCAGTGAGTACCACAGAATGAAAGTCTTAGGCCAGAAGTCCCTAGGAAAAGGTGTGTTCACCTCACAGAAACAGGACAGGTAGGCTAGATTGAAAAGTAACTTTTCTTTCTGGCTATGATTGATAAAACTCATATGCATGCAAATGGAGAGAAAACAACAACAAAAAACCCCTTTGCCAAGCTGCATTAACCTGTTTACGTAGAAAGCTCATCTCCAGATTCAGAGCAACACTTCATTAGACAGCTTCATTCTACAGAGTTCCTTGGCCATGTAAATTACAGGTACCCTATCATAGTGGCTTGCAAAGTAAATCACTTGTATGCAAAGTTAATGCAAACAAGAAAACCAAAACAATCCATCTCATTATTTTCTTCAAGCAATTATGTCAAATACAAACAAAGATATCACTTATGTGCAGAGAACACAGACCAATGTTGCTTTCACAGAGGAGTGACCGACTCCAGTAAATTAAATGCCCAGGGCTTCAGAGGTTTCATCTGGTCCTAATTTTCAATCAGCAGTAAAATGATATTTTTTTTCACTTTCATGGTAGCTTGTTTTCATCTAGTTTGTGTTCCAAGACGTCCTGTTTTTCAAGCTCTCATCCATCATATAAAAAAAAAAGGACTTGAAAAAAGTACACTAGCCGACGTAGTGGCACCACTAAGGCAGCTGAGCTCCTGCACTCTCAGCTGGCTCCAGAATCTCTCTTCCTTAGCCAACAAAAGTTGGGAGCAGAGAGAGGTTAGAGTTACACATAGTGGACTCTGGATACATGGAAAGCACCCAACTGCTTTATCTTCCAGAAAGAGGGTGAAAGCACCACTTCCTCTTCCTCCATTTCTCTGCAGAACCCAATTGAGTGAAGGACTGGACTCTCCTGCACTGCATTTTGGTCACCCTGAGGTATGCCTAACATTTATAAACTGCAAAGTGTCTTGAGATCTAGTCCAATAGACTGCACGCTACCAACAGAGCAGGAGAGGAAAGGAAGAGAGAAGAATGGAGTTCTCATCACCACCAAGCCTTCCCTCTCAATCACAATGCAGTGTCCCTCACCTTTCCTAGTACCAGCAGCCTACAGGAATCAATTCATGAAAAGCTTGTAGATTAACATACAGTTACAGTACCTCTGATGCCATGTACAACATAAATGGTAATTTGCATAAGGACAGTTAGTCCTCTCATATAGCCATAGAATGACAAGCCGTAGCCAACTTCTCAGACAAAGCATTAAGAGTTGATGTCTATATTTGCACAGAACACAACTGTGGCACATGTTAAACTACAGCTACAAAACCTCCCCAAGAAGGAGGATAGATATCTGGTGATTAGGCTGTGCTGAGCTTCATGCTGCTTCAGGAACACTGCCATCAGTGCCAGAGGGAGATACAGTTACACTCACAGCACCATGTTTGACTGCAGCTGATAAGTATTCCAAGAATCAATTTGTTACCCATAAAACAAAACCACAGTTTTACTGGTCCCATCCAGATTATATTAGAGTATTTTTAAAAGTTAATTTTGCAGATGTTTCCAAAGTACCCTATCTCTGTGTAACAGGCCAGGTATGAGGACACTCATTTGGAAGATAGTATACCATTTCCTGAGAGATCTAACCGGTCTTTCCTGAACACCTGATTAATTGAATGGTCTTCATTGAAACAGATGTACACAAACCATTTTTAAGTATATTTCATATGAAAGGTTCCACTTAATCAAATAAACACTATTCTTCAGCTTTCCTACCTCCCCCTTGAAATAAGAGAGTCTAACTTCACATCCTCTGGGCTGAAAAAATAAATAATTAAGAAAGCAGCTTACAGCCCCTCAGTCAGACAGATTTCCCAGGGTAGGATTGCTCAGCCTCAGCACTTCCATCACAGCTCTGCCTCCCACCCTGTTTCTGACTTAAAATCCTGCTGCCAAAAAACTCTCTCACAATCCTTCCATATATTCCTAGTTTTCTTTCTTCACTTGCAGGATCACATATCTGCAGCTCTCTCAAGACCCTGCAGGACCTTTCTTGGCTGGGGTAAATCAGAAGGAACTTTTCTTATCCAAGTAATAGCAATTCCAGCCTACAACAGCAGAGAATTTGGCCTCTCCCTTAGCCCCTCTTTCCCCATGTTCATTTCATGAGCCCATGCGTCTCTTTCTAGGAATAAGGTTTTCCTCATTCACCATAGATTTAATCCTGAACACACTGAAATTAACTGTGAAGTTTGCATCTGACTCAGTTTCCAAGAATCGTGTTTTGGTTCATTTGCTCTGGCTACCTTTACACTCCTCATCACCAGACTATTCATGAGAAGATAAGCTCCATGGGAAGATGCTGGCACAACTACCCTTCCTCGCAACCATCTATTGACAGGCGCAGAGGACTGAAAAAAAAAATAAAAGCAACAATAACTGGCACTAAATGAATCTGTCTGACTGTAAAAGGACCTCCATGTTTTCAGAGAGTTATTTTTCTCATCTAAAGATACGTCCTTCTCTATCTCTGTAAGGATTTTCACAGAGACAATTTTTGTGAGAACTGACTATTCACCATGGTCCCTTTAAAATATGAATGATTGCTACAGGTTCACTTAATCCTGTTTTATCTCACTGCTAAGACTTTGCTCTTCATTTTAGTAGTAGCTAAAGAGGCAAATCAAAAAGGCTTTTACATCCCTGCTTTTAAATATATGTAGAAGGGAGAGGAGAAAAAAAGTAAAGTCATAGTAACTTTACTTGAATTTTCCCAAGAATTCATAACTGCAAGAAAGGGTTTCCTCATCTTGAATGGTGCTACTCTTCAGTCATTTAGAAATACTTGCCTCAATTCCTTTTTTGCAAGGACTATCCTCTGCATTGACAGGTACACCTACTTAAAGGTCTTATGTTTTGTCTTTCGAAAAGGAATGCAAGAAGAGCAGCTTCATTTGTACCATATTCTTCCTCTCTTACATACAATCAGATGGGTGAAAAAGACAGGGAGTGGGGAAGAATTCCACAACATAATCATTTGGCAACTTATTTTCTTTCAGATGGCATTACAATATGCTGCTCTCACTTGGGGAACTTCAAGAGAAGATAATTATTCTTGTCTGCCTTGTAATATATATTAAAAATGTTCAAATGTGGCTTTCCAGGGAATTCTGCCAAATATTTTTAGGCACCAGACCCAGCTTTACTTAATTTTATATTCCCTTCTTAGTCTATTATAAAATATCCTTCCATGCAGTTTGAATTTGGTAAAAAGGCTGAAGCAAACTCATTTATATTGGAAACATAAAAATGCTTCTTTCCTTGAAATAAAGATCTTTAACTCCTAATGTGACAGCCATTCAGATGTACAGTAATTAAAGTGTCTCAACAGACCTTAACACACATCACTGAGCTTTTACTAACACAAAAAAACCAAGCAGAAACAGAGAGGGGATTTTATCTTTTTTTCTTTTTTTTTTTTTTTTTAGGAAACAACATACCAAGACCAGAAAGTATCCTTAAACATTTGTTTTATAAGCACTTTACTGGTAGTATAACAGTAGCACCTTGAGACTCCAAAGAAGACTAGAGCTCTGCTGCATGAGGCATTGTAAAAGTTTCAAAGATAGAAACCCTAAATCTTTAAGTGCTGTCATCAGTTACAGTAAAGTATGGGATTACACTATAGCAATAAAAAAAAAAACCCAACTATTTCAGGTAACAATCATCTCTTATTATTAGCAATAATGTTTATTATAAGTGATAAAACAACGGCAGTGGGCAAACCAATCTGCTCCAAAGCGTTTACAGTCTAAACAAACACAAAGGCCAAGCCTGGACACACAGATAGAGCTCATCATACAAGCATATAATATGTAGAGTTGGAAAAAGATAAGCTAAGTAACAGAGAGGGAGGGATAAAACAGCTGTGGAGCAAATTTGAAGAGACTATGTCCACAGTACCGCAAGGTAAATAAAGAGCACAGAGCTGGCAGTCTTGAAACAAAGAGCAAGTGGGAAACAGAGAAGCACAGAGTTGCTCTAAATCACACAGTACAGCAACTAGCAATAAGAAGTTTGACAACCAGATCCTTACTTTACATCTGCCCAGTGACTTCTGGTCTATCACTTCTAAAAAAAATCAAGTCCACCCTAATATAGCCTGGTGAGAAAGGCCAGGCAACCATCATCTTGAACTTCTGAAGAGTCAGACATGATTTACACAGCAAGATCAGGATAAAACCCACAGTACTCCCATTAATATGCTTTCTGCACATTTCACTGCCTTTCCTGTATCCTTTTAAAAACCAGCCTCAGAAACTTCAGATAATTAGCACAAAAGTCCATGTAAAATGTATTTAAGTGTTTATTTTAGCTTCTTAAAATGGGCTGGAACCCAGCTCTTGTGCTCAGCCCCACCTTAGTTATATTTGCCCTCTTATGCACAAGAAACTTAGAGCCACATTTAAACATGAAACACTTTGAAACCATATTAATGCTATCTCTCGATCGTTAATACACACATTAACTGCGTTCAAAACTGACCCCTAGGTCGATTGGTTGGCCAAGCTTGTTTTAAAGGATATGTTTCACAGAGTAGCAACACCAGTTGACTTTTCTTAGCTTTCTCTGATAATCAAAAGGAAGCCAGCCCAGACTGTGTGTTGAAAATTGAAACAGCTGAGCTGACTCCACCTACCTCCTCTTGTGTGTTTTCATCTTTTATGGTGGCAGACTAGTCTGTGCCAGACAAACTAAGATTTCTTATATTCTTCAGTCACTTGGCTGTTCTTTCTCATAGATATTCCAACAGCAGACTAATGTTAAGGCATGCTGAGCCAAACATGTGAATCTCTGTGAAGATTTCAGTTGAGTAGGAATGCTGCTGGGTAGTCTTTTTCGTTGTTAAACCAAGAGATTGCAACTCTTTGCAACTCAGATTGAACTCAGTCTCACATACAAGAGTAAAGAGTAAATCTCACCAATGCCAACTAACATGGGTGTATGGGAGGTCAAAATTAAGTCCCTTAAATAGCATCTGAAGAAAAACAGTTGCATAGGGAAGTGAAGTGTTCCCTCTTTAGTGTGCAGCTGCATATGCCATCCACACAATATCAAAGCATTGGACGTCACAGATACAAGGAAACAAACAACTGCTCTACTCCCAGCAAAGCCAAGAGCAGGAGATGCTGCCTCCCCAGTGTCCCAAGTGTGATGCCTTTTCCCCACTACAAGCACATCCAGTGACTCAGTATGCAGCACATAAACTCAGAAGAGGAACGCAGTGCACAAACAAAACACTCAAATTCACAAGCCAGTGAAAACCCTGCAGCACCCTCATTTAGAGCCTTGCATTGGCAAGATACCACAGGTAGTGAATTGATTGGGTCAGGATTACAAGACACATGAAGCCTTGAACCCCATAGGGTAGGGCCAGCAGCTTGTAACACAAGGGCCCAAGCAAGCAGCACCATCTTGGATAGTAGACCTAAGGGCATCAGAGCAGAATTAGGAAATCAAAATAACCCTCCTGCCACCTCCAAATTCAGCAGGTTCTGCTGCCTCTTGAGGAAATAGCATGTTGGCATATTCGTACCTCTGGGAAGAGTGGCAGCTCCACTGGTTTTCTACCCTCATGCTTAGTCTCTAATACAGGAAGAAAATCACACTTCTGAGTCTTCCTCTGCCCCCTCAGAAAAATACAATAACTCCTTGTTCTAACACTTCTCTAAGTCCTTCAGACACATATGAGGGAACAGGGGAGAATCTTCCCTTCTCATAACAGCTACAGAGGAATATCACAAACAGAAAATAACTGAAAAGAAGTAAAGATGGGCAAATTAGATAAACCCATCAGGACAGCATGTTTCTTTCCTAGAGCACATGGGAATTAAGTACCTGCCTGCACCCTTTTGCAACAAGGCCCAAATATCTTCTTTAAAGGGACCAAAAAACCTGTTAATATTTAAGCATTCTTATCAAGACTAGTTATCTAGAGTCATCTTGCATACTGCACTAGCACATCCACATAGCAATACTTTGACCTCACCAACCTGTATGTAAAGTCTTTGTGGATCTGCTCACGATGCTCACAAGATCATTCACAGGAGAATTCAGCTCCAGACTCCATGGGGTCAACCCAAGACTAGCACCTGTACTGCAAGCAACACAAACTTTAGAGAAGGTACAGAAGACCAACTCTTTACAGTCAGAGACTAATCTCATCTCAGCCTGATGACAGCTGCTGCTCCTGGTCTGCTCTAGTCTGCCTCAGCCCTCCAGTCAGCACATAAAAGCAAAAAGCCAGACCATCTGCAAGTGTAGCTATTTAAACTTGTAGCCACTCCAGGTGTTGCTGCTCTCCACTAACTGAGCCCTTCTGACCCTCCCCAGTGGCTCCTCACAACTCTTTGTTTGCCAGCTTGGCATTTAACTCAGCTCAGTGCATCTCTTGAAGATGGTGAATCAAAATTCCACACGTGGAGAAGTCCATGTGTATCCAAATTAGGCCCGTGTGGAAATCCAGATTGCCCCTTGGACTCTCCATGACTAGCAGTCCTTGTCGCCTCTGCTGCTGTGGTGGCAACAACTGGTAGATTTTTGTGCTGCCTACAGAAAACAGCTGTCAGTTCCTCCAAAACCACCACTGAAAGCTGATGGACTTAACATTTTGATTATTACTTGAACAGACTTCAGTCTTCAGCAGTATAAATGTCTCCCGTACTATTCCAAGAAAATTTGAGGGGAAATCACATGTATATCCATAAGTACATAAATCTATAAGCCTAAATGAGAATAAATTCTGATTTTCTTGAGGAAAAAAGGTCAGTCTACTATTGAAGTAAAGGATGTAGCCCTGTCAGCTGATAGGCAACTGATGGAAGAGACATAATGGGTTTTTTTTCCAGTACGAGACAGTAGAATCCACTAGTAGCTAAAAGTGGATGTCGGCACGGTTGACAAAAAGACATAGATTGTTTGGGTGACCAGGAATGAGGAAAAGAATCTCCAAGGTGATACATCTCAAACTGTGGAATACTAGTGCTTGAGTAGGTCTGTAATCAGCCCACAAAAATGTACCAAGGACTAAAATCTATAAATTAATTTCTATGTAGTTGTGCAGGGGGTCTAACAAGATGGATCAAAGTTTGATAGTGGTTTGCTCTCCAAGATGTTTGGGATCCAGGGCTCTGAACAGTACAGCTTATGCTCTTCATCTATCAGCAGCTTATGTTTCTAAAAAAAATATCCAAAAATTTCAATGCCAGACTACAAACTTCTCAGAAGACATTCTTAAAGAGCTAAAGGAGAATTGGATACCGATGTTTTGCAGTTAAAAGTGCTGGCACTTTATAAAGAGAAGCCTTTTGTCAGAGACAGGAAGTTTAGTTTATTGCCTGGTGTATACAGTTGACCCACCATGTTATTTTGGGCTATTTTCATTCCTCACACAGTAAAGAGGAAATTCTAAGAACACTTCATTGCTTTTCTTTGTTTGATGAACAGCAAAGGTTTGCAGTTTACTGACCACTGCACTGCTTTGCTACTTTGGACATGTAATTTCACTTCACATAGACCCCATGCAGAATAAAACATTTGTTCTTTATGAAAATCAACTGTTTCTGTCCCATTTATTCTAAGTCCACCTCTCACCCCTCATCTTTCATTACTTCACAGAAAGAATTCCTGAATAGAAAACTGGGGGGGGGGGAAGGGGGGAAAAGTTGACACTTTTTTTTTTTTCAGAAGCAAAACTTCAGGCTCAGAACCTATCAACAGACACACTATAACAACTTTTCTCTTCCTTGCAGCTTCCCCTGATCTTTTTCATTAGGACACAATCTGAAGCACAGTAATAACACCGCAGGTATGGTACAGCACTATTACTTAATAGTAAGATTGCTCTTCTAAAGGGCGTTCATTTTCATTAGAGCAGATACCACATCTTATGTATTGACTGTAAAGATTCTGTTGTCTGAACAACATGGGTCTATGTAGCTGAAATTACAAAACAAGGAGATAGGATAGCTGCCTTTCCATTTACTCTTTTACTTTTCATCAATTCACAAGGTTATACCAAATGCTTTTATACCATTCTTGCCAAAGAGAAAAAAAAAAGATTCCTTATACAAGGCTTGGTTTCTAAAAAATGCTAAGCATTTAAGCATTTATTAGAAACAGTTTTAGTTGCTCATTAATCTGAAGATGAAGTATTATTGATTTACAGTGAGTAATTCATCCGATATCCATCAGCAGCATATAAAAACAGAGTCTGAGAAGTAAAAATGGGTGATGCCTTTTTGGCAGCAGCTTCCTATGTCCTGCCAATGGCATAACCTGTCCAACTGGATGGGAAAGAGCCCTGCTCTTTCTGTGTGTTTTGCATGCTTGACTCTCTCTGTATGTTCCACAGATCGTATGCTAACCTACATATATTTTTATATTACAGGATCAGCAAGTATATATTAGATCAAGGCTCTGGGGACTTTACATATTGCTTAACCTCAATCACCCAGGATCTTAGTCACTCCAGTGATAAGCATGGTAAAAATAGATAAATTACACAGATAGATTGACACAAACACACATACACATCTGCACACATAGACATATATATCCCTAGGGCCTGATGGAATAACTCCAGTTGAGTACAGTGAGCTTTGGACCAGGTCCAACATTAGTATACGATACATACTCAACTGCCTCTGATCTTTGAAACCAGTTTTAAAAGGCTAATATAGGGGGTGAGCCTCCATTGTGTGACCCTGGTTTTCCACCACTATTGGCTTTAGTGGCATGTAAAACCAACATAATGAAGTGGAGAATTATGCTCACATTATGTTTTTTAAGTACCTTATTAGCCTGCATATTACACCCTTTTTAGTGAGTTGGCAGCTGTGCAAAGGACTCTAAGGACCTAATTCACTGAAGCTGATACAACTCTTCCCACTGGCTTTGGGTCAGGGCCTTAAATTATTCTGAAAATTCTGGGGAGAGGATATTATAAAGTGGTACAGTAAAGGTAAAAGGGTGTTAATGGAAGTCCCTTGAGAAGGTTATGGCTTTTATTAGTTTGGAGGAGCTTTTCATGAGTAACAAAAGATTTTTAAAAACCATGTTAAAATGTGCCAAATGTTCCTGAAGGTGACTTTTTTCTTCCTTGTTAACATTTAAAAAAAGAACCAAACCAAACCACATTTCAGGATGGGAAAATAAATAAATAAATAAATAAATAAATAAAAGCTATAATTTCCAGCCTAAATAGACTT
>WTSP01011336.1:0-78713 GCA_025331215.1 Actenoides lindsayi
ACTCTAAACATGAGGTGTTATCACTGCTAGAAGCAGACACTGTGAGAACAGGCTGCTACCTTCAGAAAGTGCAGTTAGTTAAAAGAACTGAGCTGAAAAGTAAAATAACAGAACAGAGTTAGTTCTGTTCTCACCCAAACCAGGACAAAGCCCTCCCAGCTGAGTGTTGCTTGACCTGTCACTGAAACACAGGGCATCCCAGGCAGAAACGTGGTTACTGTGGCTGGAGCACAGGACGTGAATGTCCTGTCCTTCTGGGGCAGGGCAAGGGCAGGGTAGGGTGTAAGCCTGTGCACTAAGGATTCTCCATGAGAACAGCAGGAAATGCACTTTCCCTAGGATCAGCAAGGGCCTGGCATGGCCATGGCTCAAAACCCAGCATTTCTACTGCAGCAACCCCTTCTACCAGCCTGGGGATTGATATGGGCAGCACAAACGTCTCCACTAAACTACTTATTAGTAGGATAAGAACCTTTTTCTCCTCCAATTACAGAGCAGGTTTAGTGCTACTGAGCTTATGGGAGCTAGTAAGATCATGACTTGGTTATGCTGTGATTTCACTGATGACCAATATAAATGCTTGCAGGCTCTGAAACAAGAAAGGACATTTTTAGCCAAGAAAATGGGCTCCAAGCTGCAGGATCATTAAACCTTCCCCCAGTTCCCCTGCTTGGGCAGTGGCAGCTTATTTCCCCTGTGAGGCTGGGCCTGTCATCCTGAGAGCAGAAAGCCACTTTTCCCATGGGACACAGGAGGAAAAGAGCAGAGCTGGGGTGCTGAGCCATCAGGCCTTTGCTGCTCACTCACTGTACAGTGCTGAGACCCCAACAGCTCCCACTGTGGAGATGAACCTCCTTCCAATGGCCCCAAGGGCCATTCTGAAGCAGAAGCCCTTGGCCTTCCAAGAAAATGGTGAGGGGGGGCTCAACCTCTCTATCAGTATAGGCAGTACCTTAAATGTCAGTGCATGGACTCCTGCCCCTTGAAGGGGCTGGGCAAAGGTTTACAAGGGGTCAGTCGTTTTGAAGTTAAAAAGTCAGGTCAAAGGGGGTTAATTTAATGGCAAGCTCAGGCTCTGCTTTTGGAGCATGGTGCAGGAGCAGCCCAACCCAGCATTCCTCTCCTCCTCACACCTACTCACCAATACTAAAAGGACACATCATCTTCTGTAACACAAAATCACCAAAGGAAAGCTCTTTCCCAATAAGACAGAGCACCCCTTCCCTCCCTGCATCTAGTACTGCTGTGGCCCAAGTGATACGCAAGAGCTGCGCAACACCAGGCACTAGTGCTGCTTTCAACCAGCTGCACAAACTGTCCCCTGGAACCCTCTCCAGCACCCTACTAGCCTTGTCACACAGTCCTCCAAGTGCTGGGCTGGATGTTCCACCATTCTCCTGTGTTCCTTGCAGAGATGTTATGAGCGCCAGTAGCACCTTCACATCCAGAAACAGGGAAAGAAAATACCCCAAAACTGAGAAAGCATTGAGCTGTTTTGCTACAGCACACAGGAATGCAGGCAGGGTCTGAGGTGAGCAGCAACCTGCCCCACTGGCAGGGTGTGGGGAAAAACAACAACAAAAAACCAAACAAACAAAAACCCCCAAACAAACAAAAAAACCCAAATAAACAAAAAACTAAGAGGGCTGCGCACCTCTCTGGTGACTGAACTCTTGATAGCAGGGGCAGATGCCCAAGGACTTTAGCTCATAGCTTCCTTTGTAACCTGTCCTGCTTCTGGTACTTCTCAAAGATGAGAAGCCTTATAGACCACATAAGAGATAATGGGCTGGACAGCCACATTGATAGAGGGAAAAAAAACCCTTATCCTCCAGTGATGCCTGTAATTCCACCTCCCTTTTTCCCCAGGTGAGCTGTTCCCTGAAGAGAAAAGGGAGAGGAGGCTGTGCTCACAGCACCTATTGACCCTGTCCCCGTCATGCAGACAGCTAAGAAAAGTGGAGGAAGTCTTTCATTAGCAGACTGGGCCATTCCCCACTACATTCTCTTCACCAATCCTTATCTATTTGACAGCCATTTCTGGCTCTCCACCCCTCATCCCTCTCTCCCCAAAAGCATGCAGCTACTCCTTCCTCCCCCACCCTCCACAGTGCCAGGCAACCCTACCTCTTGGTGAAATTCATCTATCAGGCTGCTGTTGCTGCTCACAGGGTGAAATTTGCTTGTTTCACTATCCTGCTACACCTTTGCATCAGTTACTATGTGATCTCTCTCTGTTTAGGCCAATACAGTATCTAAAGTCATGGTGCTTTGGCCAGCAGGCCTAGACATCACTCTAACAATGAAGTCTGAAATGTCTTTGAGTTCAGTGTGTTGGGTCTGATGGTGCTTGTGAAAAGTAATCAGTCTAGGAGGTCAACCTGCCCACTTCAAGGCTAAGCATCCTGCTGCAGGGAGTTCCACCCTGCAACACAGCAACACTCCCAATTCACACAACTCATCAGCTGCGTGGTGGTTTTTAGGTAGGTACCGGTAAAGAGCCAGAAGGCAGCATGAGAAGGAAGGAGTTACAAGGGAGTGGCAGGAGGAAACAAGGATAAGACATTTATCCAAAGCAAAACTGGGATGATTTTGTTCCTTCCATGGTTCAGTATTGAGGACTGGTTTTAGCACTGCTCATTGCATGGCCTAACAAGCATAGGCTTAAAAAGCTGAGCCAGCAGGTGAGGGGGGGGAACATCTCTCCTCATTTCTAAATTGCAGTAGCAGTTTTAATCAGAGGCTTCCTGAGTTCTGCAGTAGGATGGCACTGCTTATAAGAGTGCATGCTGACTTGTGGGGCTGCAGGAAAAGAACCAACCCCTTTGCCAGAATAGAGCAGAAACAAAAATAAATATGCAGCTAACAAGAAACATGGGGAATCAAACAGTCTCTACCATTTAATGGCTTTAGGATAACACTGTGCCATCTCCCCAGATTCTCATGGAGCCTCTCGGTGCTGGTCTTGTAGCAAGAATCGTGCTGTTCCAGAAGCAGCGGGATCAGCTGGTGCTTTCTGAGGTTCAATCCCCATGGGCGCATGCTGAGAAGAGGCAGCATCATTCTGTCAGGGGGATCAGGAGTAGGGGCTCTGCTGATCCCTGAGCCAAATGCTCCAATGCAGCGGTTGCAGCAATGTTCAGTGTGGGAGCTGCTAAACATTTCAGATCAGCAGAGTATAATGTATGCTCTGCATCAAGTATCCATCTAGCTCACAGCTGGGCTGCATACATACAACTGTCCTGCCACCAAAGCATCACAGTTATTTCAGAGTTTACTCTGAGCGAACTCCAGTGCAGTAGTCAGGGCTCCCTGCATGCCACTGGCATTTCCACTGCCCTTAGCAACGATGGAAGAGCCTCCTGCCTTCCCTTCCATCTGTGTGCAGACAGCCACAGCCCAGTCGGCAGCAGAGAACACAGGGAGGCAGTTCTGGGGAAAAGACACAGAGCAATTAATTTGGACTGTAGAGCACTCTGCAGTCTGGATAAAGAAATGTAACAACATCCTCCCTTCACCAAGCCTGGGCACTCACCCCTGAGGCAATCGTGACCTTAAGGACTACAAAGGCTGAGCTTGCAGGTCAATGCCGTGTCCTGCCCCTGAGCAAACACGGCCTGGGGGATTCAGGGATATTTGTGCCCAGCAGAGACTGAGGGCAGAGCTGGTCCCAGTATAGCAATCTCAGGTCCTACCCCTGTGTGAATAACCACTAACACTGGGCAGAATCGCAGGAAAAGCCTCAACTGGGACCTGCTGGTCCAGTCCCCCTTTGCAGGCAAGTTCCCTGTGTCTCTACCAGGGTTCTGCTTACCTTGGACACCTGACAGGCACAGAGCACCTCACCAGAAGCCTGAGGGCTGAGCAGCAGGACTGATGTGCCAGGAGACTTATCACACAGCTTGTTCACTACCTTCATTAGGATCTAGAAAAGGCAGGGAGAAGAAGGGTCAGGCTACAGGAAAGGCAACTGGCATCCAGTAGAAAACATGCCCAGCAGCTCCCTCTTACTGTAAGCAGCACCCGAAGTACCGTTGGGCCAACAAGTAACATCGATTACTCACAGACAGGGAGTCAGCTGGGACGGTATCAATGATGACATGTTGGTTGCAGTGTTTTGCTAGCAGGCTTTGTGCCTTCTCTTCAGCCTGAAGGAGGAAAAAAAACACAGGACTTGAGAGGCTATTGGCGGCACAGGGTGGGCCGGATGGGGACATATGTATGCAACATATGTACACAGGGAACGGAAGCACTCGTCTGTCAGATAGAGGTGGGGGGGATGTTAGCAGAAGACTGGCAGACTGAGATCTCCACATGAAAACCTGTGCAACCCTCCTTCCTCGAAAGGAAGCGGAGATGAAGCCCTTTCAAAAGTGGAATAGAACCATGGAATCATAGAATGCCTTGGGTTGGAAGGGACCTTTAAAGGTGATCTAATCCAACCCCTCTACAGTGAGGAGGGACATCTTTAGAACTAGACAACGACCCATTCAGTCCCCAGCCTCCTGGACCTACACATGACCACGTCTCAGGCAGGCTCCTGTGGCGAGATGCTCTTACTTCGAGGATAGTTCTCTTGGAGAACGCTAAATCATAAAGAAGCATTTCAAAAGGGCTTTTGATGTAATCCTGTAAATTAGCAAGACAAATGCAGTGGGAAGCCAGAGCAAAATCCATATGGCTGGGAGAAAGGCGCCATCCTACCACTGTCTTACTGTGATACCTTTTAAAGCCTGTTTCAGGGCCATCTCATCTTCTCCATGTATAAATAGCAAAGTGATGTCTATCCATTTGTTAGCGTTGGCCAAAAGTGCTAATACAGGGCTCTCCATCCTCACAGGTAGAGAGACACGGGGGTTCTGCAGGTGCCAAAAGCCCAGTCAGTCATTCACTGCATTTTCAATTATGGCCCTGGTTAATGCCAGTGAAATCGACGCAACAAAGGGCTTGTGCCGCACTGTGTGTGACTGTACCTGCTTTCTTCTACTTTCTAATGGGACCCTTGTGACTGAGTGGCTGCGAAATGTGACGTTCACCAGGTCCAGTGGTGTATGACACACAGTGCTATTAACAGGCTGCACGTGGGTGTGTGGCTGCCACGGTACCTGTTGCAACTCCAGTTTTTTGACGGCTGTGTTGGCTGTTCGCTGTAGTGCTTTGAGGATAAGCTGTAGTTCTTTTCTTTGCCACTGGGGCATTGCAGTGCTTCCCACCACCTGCAAGAAAATTTGCTGTGTAAGGACACTAACATGTACCTAGAAGAAATCTGATAGTTCTCTGGGAGGTCAGCCTGGAGCCTGTCCTCTTCCCAGACCTTTCTATACCGCTACATCATCAGGCCAGCCAGCCACTGTGGCATGTAGCTTTCTCTTTTTCATCTGGGCATCACCCCAGGAAAAAGCCTGGAAACTCTTTTTCACTGTTTTACCCTCCCCACCACTGTCTTCTCTCACATTCCTTCTGGCAGCAGGTCATCTGCAACAGCAGCACCTAGACACTGGTTGAAATCTTTGAGACCAAACTGACACCAGCAAGTATCAACACGCGCTTGTTATTGACCATGGTAAGGTGTCAACCTGGGAGTGAAGAAGTCATGTGCCTCAAATGCATAGAGCCCATGCTGGGATCTTTCTGTACAGAAGTGTAATCCTTACTTTGGTCAACTGGCCCACTTCTTTGGAGAGGTTCTGCACCTCAGGAATAGAGGTGCTCCTCTGCTTCATTCGTAGGGAGACAGAGTCCACTTCCATAGCCAAGCACTGTCCTACTTCCCGGGCCTGAAGAGAAGGAGGGAGAGAATGCTTCAAATGCAGCAATATAAAGAATAAAGAGGGATGGAGAAAGTGGGGAGGCAGCAGAGGTCATGACCACTGAAGTACTGCTCAGGAGCCAGTGGGAAGACACCTACAGACAGAAGCTTTAAGAATGACTGTCCCCAGGAGACTGGAATAGAATGTTCCTCTCTAGATCTGCAGCCTACACTAGATGGTCACACCCAGGACGACCAAGCTGTTGTGCATTTCTGTTTCCTCAGTATCTCACATTGAATCAGGATTTGGGAAAAGCTTGGGAGCCTCGTTTACTTCTTAGTGCTCTTTTTCACTAACAAATGTCATCTTGAAACTAATGAAGAACCAAACCCACTAAAGCTGAAGAAAACTCGTTAGCTGTTCAAGCACATTTCCTGAGGACCAAATCAGCTGGTCTTGGTGCATTTCTTAATGCTCTCCCCAACATCAATACTACTGTTAAAAACCCAAAAATCTAATACAAGCTTTTCTCAACAGTAAAAATCTATGGTTTGGAGCATTTAGTCTCCACCAGATCTTTATACCTATGACAGTCCTGCTAGACTTTAGATCAGAACCAGCAGAGTATGTAAGAAAAGCTGTGGACAGTGAGGACTGCTCTGCCTAGCTAGGATACATACCCCTCGTTTCAAGTCACTCCCTCATGCCTGCAGCATTCCTTGTCTGATTAACACAGCTCCTCTCAGGGGCTCTCCAGGTCAGCACTCCCAGCAAAGCATGCAGATGTGCCCTGCAGCTTTTCATTCCTGTACACCAAGAAAAGCCTTGCTAGGGACACAGACGCACAGCGGACAGTCAGCCAAAAGGTAACAGATTTGCAGGAGCAGGCTTTGCCTTTAGTCTTCCCAGTTCCACTGACAGTGAGTCACTCTACTCTGACTGCAGCCTTAAAGGAAATGGGCAAGGTTGCAGTGCCTCTGACAATTTCAGATATTTAAACGATAGAGCAATCTCATTGACACAATAATAGGTTGCTCACTTTTTATACAGACCCATCCAGACCAGAAACACAGTTTAGCAGGAAAGAGACTAAAGAAAAGAAGTAAAAGAGCTGTAAAAATGAGGCCAGAGCCCTAAAACCACAAAGTACAAATCCAGCTGTGATAGGCAGGAGGCAAGCAGGAGGTGAAAGCAAAGCACAAAGGATCACACCTTTAAATACCTACTCAGGGACTGAAAGTTATAGTCCAGAGGCTTCCAGATATTTTGTGCCAAGTTCTTATCTTGGAAAAGGGGGTCTGAGGGGAGGAAAGAAGGTCAAGGAGACAGGACACTAGGATGGGGGAGTGGAGGTGAATAGCAAGAGCTGGGCCCAGGGACGAAGGAGGAAGCCAGATCAGGCATAGCAGGGAGGCTCCAGCCAAAACAGAAGGAAGCTAATTTGTCTTAAGCGGGAACATATAAAACTGTGTCCTTCTGGTGCTGCCTTGACATGACAGAAATCTTAGCTTCCCCCTTTCTTACCTGTTTGGCTTGTCTCCCTGTCACTGCAATGACACGGCTAATCCCTTTAACAAGCTGGCGCTCACTGATGATGGCCAAATCTTCGATAGCTCCTGTTTGTAGAAGGTGCCTGCAAAGTCAGCAGAGCACAGGTAAGAAAACAAGACGCTCTCTGGGAACTAGAATCATGAAGCCTCCTTTCCTCTTAGACAAGTCTCGAGTCCATCAGACCCTCCCCAAATCCCAACAGTTTCAATTCTTTCCCATCCCTAAAATCCTGATGGCACACTGTCAGGCAAGAGGCAGCAGAGTTGAGGCTACTCCAGAAGATCTTCTGTGCTACTTGCCCAGAAGGCTGCTGTCAAATGGTGCATAATAGCCAGGTTCTGCCCTGCTTTCCTCTCCTTTCCTTCAGCACTGGGATGAAATGGGATTTCTCTTCTACTCAGCTGCTACTGAACCTCATAGAAAGTAATTTTTTATTCCAACTCCACCGCTCTCTTGCCAGATCAGCTCACATACTAGCAAGCAGACTCAGGTCACAGGGTAGTTGTGCAGTTACAGGGCACTAACAACCTCTCCTTTCCTTCTTGGCTATTCAACACTAGAAATGGAAACAACTACAGTGTCTCAGATTCTCTTACCACAAGTAATCATTTCAGACAACTTCATGAGAATTGATCATCTCCACTCCCACACAGTTTCTCGTCCCACTACTCCCACAAGAATGACTAGAAACTTGCTCATTTTCAGCTGTATTTGCTCAAAGGCCAATTTAATTCTGTTTTGGGTTTTTTTGTCTGTCAGCATTGTCCTAAGATTAACTGTTCTACTCTCATTACTGCTAAAAGCAGAAGAGGATGAAGATAATTAAAACAATCCGAGCAGTCTCAACATCTCACAACTGTCTCTGTGTCTTTTGCTGGGTTCTCAGCCCTCCTGCAAACCCAAAGCACCTTAACTCTGGTGACAGGCCACATACCCCTTTCTCACACTCTTGCTGGTGCCCTGCAACTTCCAGGTTGGTTTCAGACTACGAAGCAAGGAAAAATGCTTTGCATTTCTCTAAAGTTTTCTTGCCCTGGGACTTCCAAAGCTTTACAACTTGTCCATCCTGTCCTTACAAGATCTTTCTGGTGTGGAAACTTAATGGCACAGGGACAGGAAGTGGAACTTGCAAGAAAGTCCCTACCTCAGCCACCAGGGCCCACAAACACACCTTCTGACTGCAAGTAAAAGTCACTTACGTCCCACAGCAGAGCTCCACAGAGGTCTGCATTGCAGCCTCAGAGTCGCAGGTCAGCACAGTCTCCACAGGGACCCCCAGGGACACTATCCTCACTGGATCTGGATACCCCTGACAGAGGAGACAGGGATCAGCAGCTAACAACATGGTCTTTAAGGGGCATTTGCAGACTAACTATGTAGCTTCAGGTGTCTGACTCATTTTTGCCTTATTCTAGAGTAGCCTCAGAGTCAGGGGCAGCACTGCTTCTCCCCAGCAACCAGCTACCATGGGGAGAAAGAAACAACTGGGTGACACTACAAGCTCTTGATCCAAAGAAATGAGCTGAAAGCCTTTGCATCAGCAGCCTCCACATTTTACAACACAGTGCCCCAAGATCTGATCTCTCTCCTATCCTCTTTTTGAGTTTTAGGAGTCAATTCCCTTGCAGAAACCTGTTGTGTCAACAACTCCTGTGACCCAGATAATTCCTGCTGAAGAAGGCTCATGAAGATGTGCACTGCTGTCCTGTCATACCTCATTCACCGCACGGAGTCCTTGAACACTTCTTGCCAGTGTGAGGGGGACCTCAGCTGTATGCACAACCTCATTTCGTTTGATCACATCCTGGACCATTTGCTCTACTTGCTGCAGCTGCTCCACAGTCACAGGGCTCTGAAGAAGTAAATCAGTCACCTTCAGGAGAAGCCTCCTGAGAGGTATAGAACAAAGAAGGGAGACTGGGGCATGGCCCCCAGGCAACTCAGCTTGGGCACACCAATTCACCCCTGCATCTCATCTTCCCTACTTGTAAAAGGGAATTGTGAGCATCACGACCCTCCCCACCCCCTCCTCCCATGAGTGATAAGGATTTTTGATGCAAGAGCATCAACCAAACTCTTCCAGAAAGATGCTGCAATGGGTGACAGGTTACCAGGGCCAGTGCTCATCCTGGCCTAACAGCTTTCAGTTCCCAACCACTCGCACCTGGACAGACAGCACAGACATCAGATATGCACCACAGCCAAGCTGGTGAACCTCTCAAAGACCCTTCTCCACTACTCAAGTCAGTCCTATGACCACTGGCTTTGAGACCTTTCCCTGCTGACTCCCATTCATCCCCTCAGTAAGCCCTGCTCAGGGTCAGGTCAATACAAAGCAGAGACAGTCACATCCAGAGAGCCAAGTTTCATTGCTCAGATGAAATGTGACCTGTCTCTAAAGATGTGATGATGGTGAGAGGAGAAAAATCCCTGGAGAGAAGGCCAGTCCTGGGATGCTGGTACTGCTGAGAACAAGAAAGCAGAAGTGCAGGGTCACCTTGATATCAAAGTCGAAGCGTAGCCGCTCTGCTGTCACGTGGGATCCTCGTTGCTCTGTGTGGTCACCCAGGACGCAGCGGAGCGCGAAGTTCAGCAGGTGGGTAGCGGTGTGGTTCGTCATGCAGGCCAGCCGCTGAGCCTGAAAGAACAGACAAGTTGGCGGGGAGTGCTGGTTCTCCACAGCTTGGGGGAGCAGGGGATGGCAAGAAGAGAAAAGTGAAAGGCTGCATGGGAGGGGGTGGGAAAGAAGATGGGGGGAAAACAACAGGCAGTAGAACTGTCAGATTAATTTACGTCACAGGGCAGATTTAATTTCTTTCCCCCTGGGATCACCTCTGTAAAACAGCAAAGAGTAGGCTGGATACTTCTGGACAGACCAATGGATCATAGAATAAGATTAGAGAGTCACTTGTGAGGTCTACTTTCCACTGCACATCACAATGAAAAACAGTCTCAGGAGTACAAGGGACAAGGCTTTGCTGTGCCCAGGTTACTGAGAACATCACAAGACTCTCAAAGTAAGGCTGGGAAAAGGTTAAGAGCAGCGAGTTATCACCTCATCCACAAAGAGCTGCACTTGGTCACCAGCATGCAGAGTTTCCACAGCAGTAACTTCATGGATCACGTAACCACCACAGAGACGAACTGCCTCTACGGGGAAAAGTGTGTCCTGAGCAAAGAGACAGAAAGGTGAGTTAGGACACGGGGAAAATCCAAATAGCTGTGCTAGGTGCCTGAGAAACGCAGCCCCCACTGATCCCTAAAAGACAGGGATGAGGTGGGAAAAGCAGGGAGAAGCTTACTGTGAATGCAACCAAGTGTCTCAGACCTTCTCCGCAGAGGCAGTGCTACCACCCATGCTGATGAATTTTCCTAACGAGGATGTCTGTCCACAAAAAAAATGGACAGCAGCTGCCAAGGCACCTGTCTTAGGCATCCAAGGTGTCATTTCTGCCTCACTGGGCTGGCAACAGATATTTGATCCCTGCTTCATCTTGGGGAGAAGTGCTGAGCAAGGCACTATCACATTCTGCAAGGCTAAAAAGGCACCATCAATGCCCAGGGGTGATTCTCTAGAGTTGGAATGCAGGAAAGAGAAAAAGCTGCACCCCATGTAACTTCCCAGGAGAGGGCCAATGCTCTCTGTCTGGCAAGGTTGAAGGAACATGCTGCAGAAGTAGAGATCCTCCTTGATGCTTTTAGGAGGGATAAGAGTTTTTGCACTGGATCTCAGGTTGGGATCTGCTTACAGTCACCCAGGACAGGCCAGAGGAGACTTACTCAGATCATGGACTCTCTGATCATTGATAGAATTCTCTCTGCATTGCAACCCCAACTGGTGAGAGTGTAGCACATTGAAAGGAGACCCATGAGGACTTTATAGTCTTCCCCAGCAAAATGAAATTGCAAAGGGCTGAGATAGACAACCAGAGCAGCAAGTACATGTCTGTGAAGTTACTAGTTTCTCCCTCACCCCACCAACCCTGATGCAAAGCTAAGGGAACTGTCAAGAGTGAGCAGCTTGCAAATTAACACAGTAAACCAGCCCATCACGTGGGGAATTTTCCCTGGCATCAGTACTCATGGTGGTCTTGGGTTCAGGCAGCAAAGGGTCTTACCTGCTGACCTAAACGTATCATGTAGCCTTGATCAGAGGCTTGCCCACCCTGCTCTGCATAAAAGTTAGTCCTGTCCAAGATGACACCACAGCGTTGCCCTGCCCCAACTTCCTTCTGGAGAGACTGATCTCTGTACAGCATCAGGACAGTGGCCTGGCACGGGCTAAACTCTGTCAGGGGGAAGAAGATGTCAGCAATTAGTGCATACACTCTGTCAGATTGCAACAGGAAAGGAGGGGTCATTTCCCCATGCCAACCCTGCCAACACCCAGTCTGTACTGAAAGCTGGCACTTTCCTTTGGAGAGGAACAGCTACTGGTAGAAAGACAAAGGATCTGTTATTTTGCAACTACATCACCCCTCGCTTACCTAGTCACAGACCTGCTGTGTAGCAGGTAAGCAAGCAGGGACACCTACTCTTCTCCACATGAGCCTGACAGAGCAAGGTGTGACACAGACACATTCACATCTTCCTATGCTGCAAGCTTAGCAAACCTGCCTGCTTTCTATGAAGAGATGACAGACTTGGTGGACAAAGGATCACAGGGATGTCACCTTCCTTGATGCAACAAGCTTCTAACATGTTCTCCTGTAGGCTCCTTGAAGTCAAATTTGGGTGATATGGACCAGACTGGTGGACCATAAGGTAGGTGTATAACTGGCTGGGTAGCTGGCCCCACAGAGAACTGCTCAATAGTTTTATTTCCAACTGATACTCAGTTACTAGTGGTGCTACTTGGTGGCTGATATTGCAGCCAACATCATTTAACAACTTTATTAATGACCATCCACAACAAGGTGGGAGATACCCATACCTTGCTTGTGTATGGCAACAAATTGGTGGGGACTGGTTTATACACTGCAAAGCAGGGATGCTTTTTAGAAGCATCTCAGCAGGCTACAGAAATGTACTGACAGAAACCTTGGAGTCCTCGGGATCCAGTTGAACACAAGTCAGCAGAGTACCCTTGCAGCAAGGAAGACTGGCTGCCAGCTGGGCTGCATGAACACAGACATAGCCAGCAGGGCAAAGAAAGAGTTATTCACCCCTATTTTGCATTTCTGAGACTGCTTCTAGAGTACAGAAAATTCTGCTTGCCCATAAAGGAAAAAAAAAAACCAATAACAACAAAAAAAATCTTTTCACATTAAGAGTGATAAAGAACAAGGAACATAGAGGCTGTGGGATATCTGTCCTTAAAGATACTGAAAACTTAAAAGGACAAAGCTCTGAGCAACCTGATCTCACTGTGAAGCTGATGTTTCTTTGATCAAGAGATCAGACATCCAGAGGTCCCCTCCAACCTGAATCATTTCATGATTCAGAGACTGAGGAGATGGGACAGTTCTACCTTGGAGATTTCTGCCAGTGTCACTGCTGGGCTTTTTTCCTCCGTTATACTCTTGCTGTAGTGTGTGTATGTACATACACATATATATATGTGTGTGTGTGTGTGTGTACTTGAATTGCCTCACTTTCTGCTTAGGTGTGGGTTGCCATTAGCACACTGATAAGATGGAGCTGGCTGTACACAGCTCTCTCTAATTGTTTGTGACAATCACACCACCTCTTACTCTCTGTGGTTTGGCTTTACGTTTTCCCTTGAGCACCAGCAACCTCAGTTACCCTACATGATAAAAAACCTGCACTGGCATCTAGTGGTTTGTCACAGAAATAGCAAGTGCACGGCTTCAGACAACTACCTAAACCCTTTTCATAATTATTCTCTGTTCTCCCCTAGCACTCACAATCAGAAACCTAATCGTTGAGGACAGACTCACTTCTAGCAGAAATCAACAGCCACTGCTTCATCACTGCACAACAGCGCATACTCAGAGCTCACAGCCTTGTCACTCACCAGCCCAGAGCCTTCCTGGGGACACAACACACCAACAACAGGAAGCAAAGCCCCTATTTTAGGATGAGGTACAGGGGTAGAGAAAAGAAGCAGCAGCAGGGTGGACAGGTTTGAACGACAAAGTACATCTTCTGCATGCATGAGGTTAGGCAGTAAGAGGAATCTCGTGAGGGATTCCAGCGCCCTCAGGCAGAGCTTGCCTTACAGACAGGACCTGGCCACTTACCGTACTGCCCGTGCTGCCCAAGCGTGTAGGCATACTTTGGAGAGTCATCAGTAGGAGGCACATTGTTGCTCTGCAGCTGAGCCAGTGAGTGCACATCAAGGCGCGTGCTCCTGTCCTCCTGCTGCCCTGCCTGGAGGCCATCAGCCTTCCGCTACAGCAGAGCAAAGGCACAGTTAGATGACAGATACTTGGGGGCACTCAAACCAGTAACCGGAGCTGTAAGGCTAGGAAGAACTCCTTCCACCTCAAAAGGAAAAGGCTTGTTTAGATCCAGCCTGATGGAGGCTACTGCTAAACCAATCCTATTCCTTTAAACCCCACAAGCACTTGGTATCACCCTGTGCTAGTCTTGATGCAGGCCATAAGCACCAGCTAACACAAATCTCATGGCACCGCTTACTGCATACCTGTGAAACTTCCAGGCCATTAAAGCTCAGGACACCAAGGCCTCAAACCAATTACTGCACAGGGTGGGCAGCACAAGCCTTATAGCACTGCAGAGATACAGGAAGTTTTATAAACTCTTCATAAATCACTTGCTGTTTGGGCTGTCTAAGCTGGCTCTGCTTTGTGTGATGAGTTGGATGACATGACTGGCAGAGGACACTCCTAAACTGTATGGTAACCTCCACTCCAGCAACAGTCAGCATCATACAGCATTTCTTCTGATCTGAAGAGAATCATCAGCCAACACTTCTCAGTCCCACATCCACAAGTAAAGTCACTGTGACCCCACTGCTGTTTCAGAGCCGCTTCAGGTAAAAGCTACATGACTCTGCGGTGCATCTGAAGAGCTTCAGCAGTGAGAGGAATACTGCCTCCATGCTCACAGGAGAGAGGGAAAGCTCCAAATTATTCTGACAAGGAGAGTTTCCCCCTTACCTTCGCATCTTCCAGAGCAAGTTCATTAAAAGCAGCTGAATCCAACCTGATTCCCTTTTCTTCAAGCATCAAGTCAATCAGATCCAGGGGGAATCCCAAATTCCCATAGAGGGACCAGGCTACTTCAGCTGTAGGACAAAAAGAAGGACATGAACTCTGTGTGAACACAAAGGCATCTCAAGATCTGCTCCGAAGGGACGAATCTAGGATATGACTTGGTAACTGGATTCATCTGTGCTGTGTGCAACTGCACTGGTAATGGGGAAGGGGAGAAGTCTCGCAGTTGCTCTTGTATGGTACTGACTATTGATAATGTCCCACAGCCCCATCTCTGCTAAAATTCAGTGCAGCACATGTATAGACTGGCTGGTTGGGTCCTGAGCTGCTGCTCCTTTTAGCTGTGTCTTGGAGGGATGCAGTTAATCAGTCAATAAAGCAGCAAACAAATGTTTCTAACTGTCCTGGTGCTTCACTTGTTGTGAGAACTAAATATTAGAAAACAATTTAAATCTGGAGAAAGTAGCAACATATGCTCCTCTTCCTGGGGCTAGAAGGTCACTGCAAACATGTGGGGGAGGCAGGCATCCACTACAGTTTTGACTGCAATGCTTGTGAGGACCTGGATCAAACCATCTTTTAAGTGCAGCTTATCAGAGAAGGGAAACTCACCCGGGAAATCTGTAGAGGGCTCCATCTGCTGCACTGTCCGCTCGATGATGCGCCTCCCACGCTCGAGGGAGGACAGAAAAGCTGCCTCATTCTCATTGATGATATCTATGACCTGCTCAAGGATCAGAAGAAGGTTGGTCACTCCACCTCGGAGAGTTCCCCAGCTCAGCCCTACTACTGTCAGCTCAAAGCAAATCAAGCAGGTGTCTAACAGGAGTGCTGGGTCTGCTGGTAACAGACTTTTTGTTCTGTTAAGTAACCATCACAACACAGATCCGGTGCATTACTAGACAGTCCCAAAGTCACTGTGCCTCCTATCACCATGGCTGTCAAAGAAATATTGACCATGCACCTGGAGAAGGCTGGAGGATGACAAAGAAAGAAAACTCTTATCACAGTTGCTGTCAGCAGAAGCAAGCTGGGACACCAATCCACTTTGGACAAGAGGTACCCCAGGCTGAGACAGGCTGTATTTGCACCCAGCAAATGAGTCCTCTAGGCTTTTTAGCACAAGAACTGCCTTATACCAGGACAAGCAGGCCCCGATAAGGATCTAGTAGAGCTCCCACAAGGAAATGTGCCACAGATATTTCTCATGACCAGGATACAAACACATTCCCAGCACATCTTGGCCCACCCATGGGGTTATGGAGGAGGCTAAGCAATCTCTTTGAGCTAAGTCCCAAGAAAGGGCTGACTTCTGCCCCTAAAAGCAGTGCCTCACAAAGGTAATGAGAGATGGGGTTTATCTCCAGAGGATTCTACATTGCTCACCTGGTCTGCATTCTTCGTCAGCTCTGGATAGGCATCTCCCTGTGGAGTGAGCCTCAGTTAGTGATGACACCCTCAGCATCTTCCTCGGGGGATCACACAGCATGTCATGATCATTATAGAAGTTTCTCAGGCAGCTGAGTGTGAAGGGAGCCCCCGTGCACAGTTCCAGGGACAGCAGCACAGGGACAAGAATCACACATGGACTCACAGCTTCCAGCTCCTGGCTACCTCCCTGTGACCTGCCTCTGCTAGCCCTTGTATGGCACCTTTTGGCAAACACATCCATTCACAACAGGAAGACAGCATTGTCTTTTAGGATGCCGTTAGTACTCACAGGCACAAATTTCAGATGGTTTTAACCAGATACCACAGCTTGGAAGTCACTGCCCTCGGGAAACAACAATGTGCACTTACACAAGGGTGTATGTAAGTGTATGCAAGGAAGGGGACAAGGGGCTGAACAGCACACGTATGATACTCGTTTTTCCCCCCAAGGCAGCAGTTTTTACTCACCAACACTTCCACTACGGTAGGCACCAGGGAGGCCAGGAGCCCAGGTGGAGCTTGGAGGACTTCAGAGCAAAAGCGGACAGCCCTGCGCAGGATCCGACGCAGCACCAGTCTGCCAGGATTCACCAGGTAGCTACATGAGCATCCCTGCCCAGCTCACAAATCCAGCACAGCCCCCACACAGCTCCTCTGGCCTGATCTACTGATACAGGCCAGCTGCTCCCCACACTCCACGCTCATCCAAGGATGAGCCTACAGGTTGGAACCTCTTCCAGGCTCTCACCTTTCTGCCTCCCCAAAGCTCACGCACTCCCTATCTTGGGCTTGCATCAGAACCTCTCCCCTGGCTGTCCATGTTCCTTTCTAGACCTAGCTCCTTCCACCCCATGCCATTTCCTTAGGTCCTTACTCTGCTCCAGAGAAGCCAGGGTAGATGCCATCAGTGATGCACACGCACAAGGTGCGCACGTGATCTGCCACCACACGGTAGGCCATATTCACACGCCCAACATCAGCATCCCCAACCAGACCTTGATATCTGGGTGCCCCACAGCCCTGAAAGAGAAAATTAGGAGACAGATCAGCAGAAATTAACAGCTGCAGAAGGAAGTTTCAATGCAAGAGGCAGCCAGCTACACTTGACGTATATGCTTCTCAACTACCTCCAAATCTTGTGCATCTAAGATGTTTCCATCAAATCCTTCCAGAGCATTACAGACCAAGACTTCCACACCTAAGACAGGTCAGCCAATGCCCTGGCACTGAGGATTTCAAGAAACTGGAAGAAAAATGGATCAGCAGTGCTGATATCCCAGCAGGTTTCCAATCTGGAATCCTCCCCAGTTTCCCTAGAGTGCTGCTCTGGACTTGGCCAGACATAGCCTCTTGTCTCAAAATACTGCACATGTGTAGAGAAGGCTGCACTATGGTACCAGGCAAGCAGTCTGCATTCAAGGAACTTCTATTTAGCTGTGATTGTGAGCAGAAGCACCATCACCTTGTGGATGGCATCCAAGATGGGAGTGAAGAGATCTGTGTCATAGTTGGAGCGCTTGTTCTGCAGAACTGTCACCAGCCTTTCCAGGCCCATTCCTGTATCCACGTGGTGCTGTGGCAAGGGAAGCAGGTGCCCCTCCACCTCTCTGTCAGCCAGCCAGGAAAAACAAAAGGCAAAAGAGAAGCAAGGGTCAGTTCAGAGGCAAAGGAGCAGGTGAGTCAAAGGGAATGGGAGAGTGGCAGAGGAGTGAAACTGCAGGTGACCCAACATAAGGAAGCTCACGGACAAGACTAACAGCAGCCTGCCTTGGCACTGTCAGGCAGCCAATATCTAACCATCACAAAGACAGGACAGACTATAACATAGGGGAAAAAGGTCTTCCCTGAACAGAGGCCCAAGGCCTTCTCCTTCTGCAGGTTTCTCCAGGCTGCTGCAGATCTCAAGAGACCTCTGGGACGTAGCAGTGAGGGAGAAGAGACAGCAGAGGTTGAAGGAAGGCAGAACACATGAAGCAAGGGGGACCAAGAGCCACACTGGACACATCTCTACAGCTTTCCTCTTGCTCCAGTACTGCCACCTCCTGGAGACCAGTGAGATGTCCGAGAATATATGATTTTGCAGTCAGACAGGAGGGAAAGACTCTGGAGTTCAGACCAGATGCCTGTTACCTGCTGTACTGCATGAAGACCAGGTTCCAGATCTCCACTACATCGGGGCTGCCCTGGTTCACCAGTGCTGCAGCATTTCTGCCACCACCCACGTGGTCATAGTGGATCTCTGTGCAGGGACCGCAGGGACCTGTGTCCCCCATCTCCCAGAAGTTGTCCTTCGATGCAAAAGGAAGCACATGACTGGCTGGCACCCTGTGAAGGCAAACAGAAGTGGCAGTGCTGGGGCATGCACACAAAGCATACAGTAGCCTAAATCACAGAGAAACTGGGAAGGGAGGAATCTACTACAAACTCGATAATCAAACACATTAGGGTTCCTTTGCTCTTGTTTACACAGAACTACTCTCCTTAGCAGGAACAAGCTGGACCAAAATAGACAAGATCCTATTCACTGCCCAGAATGGCTGGCAAATGGAGTCTGGCTCCTGCTGATGGGGACAGGCTCTCCAGCTGGGTCTGTGGAGCCGCCTTTATCCTTGACGGGAAGTCCAGCAGATCTTAAATCTGATCACAGCAGACAAGGTTGAACACCACTTGTGGCACAGATTCTTCACAGCTCCCGATGGAGAGGAAACACAGGATCAGAGATCCCCCAAGCCTGAAAACATCTGAGAAACTGCTTAAAGGCCAAGTACACCAAAGCACTCAGAGCCCAGATGACTTTTAACAACCCAAACAAACCAGAAACAAAAGGAATTTAAAACACAACTTTCAGCCCCTATCAACTAAAGGGCAAGTGGGTGGCTATGAAGATCGCAATGTGACCACCTGCTGCTCAGAACCTGTTCTCTAACACACTTACCCCAGGCGGAGCCACACATCCCGGCACTCCTCATCTGCTCTCAGCCCCAGCGAGGAATCTCCACCAAAATAGGTGACGTAGAGACGATCTCTGGGGATCTCATAGACCTCTGTCAAGAGCTCCCAGGCCATGCCACAGGCTTCTTCCTGAGCAGACAGGGAACATAAATGAAGCACAGTAGGCCAGGATGCACAGTGATGCAGGAAGGGTCTTTAGAATGGGAATCAATAAGCAAAGTTCATTTCATCTTCTTGCTCTCTTTCCAATTTTAAGGTATATTGCAAAAAGCAGGATGAGTGTCAGGTGAGACAATTCACCACTGCCTGTGGAAAACTGACATTCCTAAATTGTTGGGAGACCTTCAGGATACAGCATGGCCTACACTCACATGCTTATGAGCAGAGTTACATGGATTGTTTTCTGTGCAAGGAAAAAAAGTATTCACTAGCGAAAAAAAACCCAACAAACTAACATCCATTATCCTTCCTCCACTTGCATACTTTCTAGTAACAAGTATCAAATGAACTGGTAACCTCTTTTCACCATATTAAGTGGTCAACACTGGCATTCACACAGAGAACTCTGATTTGCATGTGGTGTTCACAGCTTTGGAAGGCTGAGGGCTTTGAGAGCCTGCAGGACATATTTAGTGATTCAGCACCCCAGCTGACTACCTCGGCTCCAGGCCGCAGAGATCCCAAGAAGTAATTTGGAGCTTAGCAACATGCCTTTTGCAGACAGTTCTATGGCGCTACAGCACAGAACTACAGCGCAGCTCTGAGCGAACGGCTGCATTTCCCCCTGGAGAGGGCTCGCTCCTATCACCTCACCTTAAAGTAATCCCCAAAGGACCAGTTCCCCAGCATCTCAAAGAACGTGTGATGGTAAGTGTCTCGGCCCACATCCTCCAAGTCGTTGTGCTTCCCTCCGGCGCGCACACACTTCTGGCTATTCGCCACCCGCCGGTGCTGCGCCAGCTCGCTCCGGGGGTGCGCCGTGCCCAGGAAAATAGGCTTGAACTAGAAATCAAGGCAGAGAGACACTCGCTGTCGCTGGGGACCAGACAGCGCCGGGGGCTGTGCCTGGCGCTCCTGCCACACGGACCCGGCGCGGCCCCGCCAGAGATGTGGAGGCCCCAGGGGGTGGGTGCCCAGGGCCGGAGGGGCCGTGCCGCGGGCTGGGGGGGGGAAGCACCTGGTTCATGCCCGCGTTGACGAAGAGGAGGCTCGGGTCGCCACGGGGCCGCACGGGGGCCGAGGGCAGGAGGCGGTGGCCGTAGCGCTCCTGGAAAAAGCGGAGGAAGGCGGCGCGGATCCGCCCCGCCGGCAGCGGCGGCGACGGGCAATCGGCACCCCCGCGTCGGGAGCTGCAGCGCCACGGCACCGCCAGCGGCACCCGGCGCCGCAGCCGAGCTGCCGCCACGGCCGCCATGGTGGCCGGAGGGCGGAAGGCTGGGCGGTGGCTTCCAGGAGGGGCGGGAAGAAGGGCGGAGACCGAAGGGACCGATGGGACCTATGGGATAGCCGGGGGCACCACGGCGCGGGCGCGACTGCTGAGAGGGAGGGGGTCGCGGAGCGATCGGCCCCGCTGACGCCTAAGGCGCATGCGCAGCCGCCGCTCGCGCTCCGCGCTCGATTAGCTGGACTGCTAGGGGGTTGTGCGGCCGTTACGTCCTTGCTCATATCGCGAGAGCACCGGCGCCGCCTCAGCGATTGCTCCCGCCTGTCGGGGCGGGCGGACGGGCGCCATGGCGGCGCGTGGGGCTTCGCGCCTGGCCTGGTGCCTCCGTCGGGTCGGGGCCAGCAGCGACTGGCTGCTGCTGGAGGCCGGCCTGCAGGTGAGCCGGGCCCCGCCGCACACCGCCGCGCTCCCCACGGGCTCCGCTCCCTTGGAGGGGGTGGGCCGCGGCACAGCCATGGGTGCCACCCGACGCGGGATGGGGGGGGTGTTACCGGTGCCTGCTTGGCCTGAGGCTTCTCGCAGCCCGCTCCTCCTGCGGGGTAGGGAGCCAGCGGCCCTCGGTGCGCTTTGTTCCGCAGCCTCGCTGTTCCTTAACGCGCTGCTCGGGAGGAAAAAAAGCTTCGTCCTGTGTCGGTTAAGGAAGGGTGGCTCGGTGGGGTGCTGCCCGGCACTCCCAGGGGCAGAGGCGGCGGGGTGTAAAGGCCAGAACTGGCCGCACCGGTTACCGGCACCGGTAACGTGCGAGGGAGCGGGGCGTGGGCGTGAGGGGCAGCCCTTTGGGTGTAATTTGCCAAGTCTTCAGTTGTTAACCTTTTTTTAACACCATCTCCTATTTAGATAGAAGTTATTTGTGTGATGCAGTAACTTAAGGGGAAAAAAAATTAGCGTGGTGATGCTTTGAGGCTAACAGTATGTAATGTGCTTGAGTTCTGTGGCTTAAGTTATTCAGGTGTAAACGAGGTCGTATTTTAAATCTGTTCCAGTTAATGTTTCCTAATGGTAGAGGGAGAAGCCTTTTTTTCATGATGATACTTTTTAATTGAAAAATCCCTAATGGGTCCCTGTACTCTTTTTCCTAAGCCCAGCAGGCAAAGGCCTGTGTTGAGGTTGGGGTGCTGGAAGAGGATTGCCATTCTGGTGGTTGGGATCAGGCAGTTAGGTGTTGTGGGTTCATGATGTGTCCGATTCCGTTGTGCTTACGAGTTGTGAAAGGCGTAACTCTTAACTCAGCTTTTAATGCTAGGCAACTCTTTAAGCAAAGATGTAGTTTTGTTACTCTCCCCCTGTAGATTTGAAGTGAGGAGGTGTTCAAGTATATTCCGTGAAGGACTTGAGTTAATACATCCCCAAAACGTGCAGCTATGGCTCTGCTAGTTGTGCAGAGAATCCTGTTCAAGAGGTTATTGCTCCAGTTGTCTGCACAGTGCTATGGTCCTTGTCATAGGTGGGCTCAGTGGGAGGTTTTTGTCACTGGCCCTACCTGGTCCTGCTTGTGTTGTGTGTGAGGCCACGCAGATGTGTGTGGCCAGGTGTCAACAATTGTTCACAGGTGTTGGGCATTTCTGTTGCAACTGCAGGGACAAGCATAAAGCAGAGTTTGTAACTGAATCCACTTGAAGTGTGGAGACTTCATCCACCTGAGCCTCTGTACATCTTACATATGCAATCTGTGATGACAGAACACTAATATATATGAAGCAGCGTAGGGACCAACGTGATTAAGTTTGCTTTTGTGAGCTAAGTTCGCTTCCTTGCATTTAGTTATGACATGGGAGTCTGAGTTCTTGATTTAAAGCTTGGATTGGACCTGCTCAGGTAATGTGTGGCAAATGAACTTTTCTTGACTGCAGCATCTTGTCATCTGGTAGGAGTTGGAAGGTGTGATGCAAATGAGTTGGGAGTGCAGGGGAAGAGAATGGCAGCCTTCGTATAATGCATAAAGACTAGAGTGCACTTTTATAACATAATGTTCTTCGTCAGTATTAACTCTGGGCTTCTGCTGAGAGGTGTTTGTCCTGCTTTTTCTGCTGTGTTACACTGGATCCAAGCAGTTGTCCTGTTACATGGTAACTTGACTGAAAAGTTGTGCAAGGTACAGGTGAATAAAAAGCATATGTATGATGGTCAGATCTTGCAGAGGAGGCAGTGGAGAGAGGGAGAGCAGAGCTGTGCTTTAAATGACAGTCTAAAATTAGATCAGATTTAATAAGATACTGTAAAATGGTACAATTACATTATGTCCTTTCTTCAGGAAGATGCTATTAAAGCCTAATCAGATTACTTAGATCACTTTCATTGCTGGTTATGAACTGCATGTAGCTTAGTTTCTGAGCCCTAAGATTGATGTTGTGATTTACAAAAGTGTGCATTTAGGGAACGGTTAACGCATGCTTTTTTTTTTGATGGCAGTTTTCGAGGCTATTTTTTCCTGCATCTTTCCTATTCACAGACAGTTGAACAGATGCAGGTAGCAAAAGAGAGAGTAAGAAGTAATCTTGAGACCCACAAACAGTTGTACTGGTTTGCAGAAATGTTTGGTTATGTAATGACCAAGGTGGGACATGGGTGGATTGAGAGTGGCTATGAGCAGCTTTGCTGAGGAAGATTTCCATGAAACCAAGGCTTTAACCTGCCTTAGTGCAATCAGATTTTCCTCAATAGGAGGGAAAGAGAATGCTTCAGACTTTGTAGGTTTCCATTTTCTACCTGCTCTTGAGTTTAAATGCAAAAAATCCCCGTATTATCCTAAACTCTTTGGAAATAGCTGTAAGATGCAGATCTAGATAAATTTCTGCTGTACTTAAATTGAAATGATGTAAATGGAATTTACCATGTTGTTGCTGATTGCAGTTACTAAACTACTTTATTTTTAGGTAACTATAGGACGAGGATTAGATCTGACATACCAGTTGGTGTCAAAAACCTGCCCCTTGATGATCTCTCGTAAGCACTGTGTTTTCCAGCAAAATGCAGAAGGGCAGTGGACTGTCAAGGATAACAAGGTACAGAGACTGATTAAAGACTTCACACTCTGAGATTTACTGAAGAGAATGCCCTATTTGGACTCAATATATGGGCTATGATATAACATGGTATAAATGTGATAGAACATCCATGGGAAAGTATCTTGCCTGTTGTGCACTTCCAGCAGGAAGCTTCAGTCTGCTGCAATTTGGATGCAAACTGTATTGCTTTATGTAGATTTGTCTCTTGGTTTAGCATTTTTTTCAGACAACTCTTGCCTTGCCAAAGGCACTTTGTAGTCTATGAACCTGTTTAGTGTTACTCTCTTAAAAAAAAAAAAATCCCATTAATTTTGGCAGTGTTCAAAAGGATAATGTTCTTGTACTGCTAATGAAAGGATAAACTGATACTTTGTGCCATGGTGACACAATTGCTTTAATTGTAATCAGCTACAACAAAAATGTGTTGTTAGAAAAACAATGCTTTATGTTATGTTCAAATGCATTTCTGCTGAAAGTCCTCCTCAAATTGATTAGAATAAAATGTTGACGTCAGAGTCCTCAGCTAAGTCTCACTTTGACTGCAGTAATCTATTCTTTATATCATGATCTGTCTGCTTTCCCATTTGGCTGAAAACTGTAAAATCAGTAACTGTCCTTAAAAGAACACTGGTAGAACAAAAAAAAATTCAACATGTCATGCAGATTTGAAGGATGTTTGCATCAGCAGCAGATTATTCAGGAAGGAATGGGGTGGCTACTATTAAAATTCCACTGCTCTTAAATGAAACTCCGTTGCAGTACTTGCAACAACTCTTAAGTTTTCAAGTTTATACATGACTGGAAACATCAATGGTAGATTAACTATTAACACTTCCTCTGTGTTATCACTGCTACCAGTTTGTCAAGTTGTTCTATTGAATCTCTTTGAGATATGTCAGTTGTTAATCATTCTGCAATTCATTTTGAGCGCAGATGAGTTTTGATGTTATTAGTTGAGCTAGTGTCTAATTTAGACACACTTTTTCTGCTTTGAACATTATCTCTGGAAGAACATTTTTCTTTCTTGTTTATATTCTCTCTGTATTTATGGAGAATTGTGTTGGGTTTTGTTTGGGTTTTTTTTTTTTTAAAGCAGTATAAGCTATGCTGCTTTTTCTTTTCTAGCTCCTTTTTGAATTTCAGGTGACATTAATCATCAAGAAGAATTACTGCAACCTGTGTTCTTGACAATGATCTGTGCAGTCTTTCTTTCTATTAGTTCTTCTGAAGCTTTCAGGCAGTTTTTTTCCCCTTAGAATTCATTTTTCTGCACAAGCACATGTATTAATGTTGTTCTTGCTGCTCGTACAAAAGATCTGTGATGCAGGAATAATGCATCGTAAATAATATGATGCAATAATGGTAATAAATGGAACACTGAGACAATAAATTGGACATGACAAGGTTTATTTAAAACTGTGGCTTGTTCTGGTTCCAGCGCTGATATGGATATGTTTACAGTTGCCAGAAATAACTTGCAGAGGACTCTGTAACTCCATATTAAATTTTGCTGGTTCTCTGTTCGTTTGCAGAGTCTGAATGGAGTCTGGCTTAACAAACAGCGCCTGGATCCCTCCAAAGCCTATCCTATTGCTGAAGGAGACCGTATCCAGTTGGGAGTGCCTTTGGAAAACAAAGAGACTGCTGAATACGAGTATGAAGTAATCAAAGAGGAATGGGAGAAAATCAGACCCTTTTTAGCTCAAAGGAGTGACTTGGGGAAAGCTAAGAGTTCAAGAACTAAACGTAAATTTAGTTTGGAGGAATTGGAGATAACTGACTCAGAAGGCCCATCAAACTCCAGATCCAAAAGAGACAGAGTGTCCTGTGACAGCGAACCATTGGTTAAATCGTCAGGAAGGGTAGAAGAGGCCAAACCATTTACAGGGGAGGTAGATGTCAAGCTGCTTTCTCCTGGACCAAGTGAGGATAGTGATCTAGTGTGCAATAGCCCCATGCACTCCAAGAAAGCAGTGTCTGTCCCTCACAAGGACCAGAAGGGCTCTGGTCTTGCACAATCATGGACTAGCTTGGAAATGCTGAGGAAAACTCTAGTAGATATAATGAAGTTAAAGGTCAAAGTGCAGGAGAAGCAGACAGCAGTTCTGAATGTGAAGAAGCAGCGCAGGAAGTGTGCTCAGAAGGAAATCCTGGCAATGGAGCGGGAACTGCAGGAGTTGCAGGACCAGCTGTACACAGAACAAGAGTATCAGCAGCAGCAGGTGGAAGAGCTGGAGAGGACATTCTCTAAAGAGCAGGAGAAGCTAGAGGTACAACAGTGGTAATATTTTTGGCCTATGTCTTGTTTTTATAGAACGCCTAATAGAAGACGTTGATCTAAAATAAGATCTAGAGCCATACAGTAGCACAAATAGTGTTTGTGTGAATTACCCCTGCTAAAATTGTCATGGAAGTATTTAACTTCCAGGCACGTGTACTAAAAGAAAGTGCAGAAATGGAAGGGATTGGGTTGCATTGGCAATTAGGAAGAAGGAGCAAAATATTTTTTTTTTCTTTTACTAACAGGTTCATAACAGCAAGATGGTAAAGCCTTTCAGTTAGTAAAAAAAAAATGTGTTTTTAACTCAAAAGTTTCTGTCTGATCTTCTGTGGTTACAGAGAGGACAAGTTAAAAAGTATTCAACTTAAGTGTGAATTTCTCTCAGTGGCTGAATTATGACTGAATTAATGCCTAGTTTGCATGACAAACCCATTCCCTTTCCCAGCAAGTCAATTGTTGTATGCCTTAATCCTGGGAGGAAGATTTTGTTGTTTTGTTTTGTTTTTCTCCCCCATGCTTTCAAAAACCTTTCTTGCAATCACTCTCTTAAGTGCCTTCAAGCAATATGTGTATGTTAAGTAGCTTTTTTTTTTTTGATAAGCTGAAGTCTTTCTATTTGAGTTTCCTGGTTTAAAGGAAGCAAGCATTCATCTTGGAGTGAGTTCTATAATTTATCAGTTGCTTCCTTTAAAATGTGCTGGTAAAGGCAAGATACCTGTATCAGAAGTACAGGAAGTCTGTACTTGCATGCTTAGGCCCAGTGGGAAGTTTTGCTGGAGCTGTAGGTATGTCTGACCCTTTTGAATGTGCTCAAAGATAAGAGTTGCAGATTTTTCACATGTTTAAGCTGTCGCTGACCTCTTTGCTTCTATGAACATGGAAGTGGTGCCTTAAGAGCTAGAGTAATGTGGAAGTGTTCCATGTATGTAATTGTAAATGCTGTTTTCATTTAAACTCTTCCCCATAAACAATAGCTGTCATATCTGTCATACACATGTAACACTACACTGGGACATCTTGCTGAAAACCAGCATTGTTTCTTTAAGCATATCCTCTAAAAAGAGTGTGCAAAGTAGTGATTTTCTGTACCTTGCTTTCTTCCAAGTCTTTTGTCTTTTTATTTTTTTTTACCCCTTCTTTCACCCCTAGGGAGTAAAGTGGCAACATGGAGAAGATAATTTGAAGGAACAGCTGGCTCAAGTCCTGCAAGAGGCAAGTAGTTATGAGTCTAGGTTTGGTCTAACTGTATAACTCTGATATTTAAATCATTCTTACTGCTGTGGCCTCTTGGTAGAAGACAAGGACTTTGCCTTAGGTGCAGATTGAATGATCTTCATCTACAGACAAAAGTTCTGTCAGAAAGTAGCAGACCTCACTTTGTGGGAGTTGCTATTTGTCAGCAAATATTGTGAGAATGTTGTTGTTTGTTTTGGGTTTTTTTTATTTGAATTTGGTCCTTGGGCCAGTGGGCTTCTTTGTGAGGTCTGTCTCTTGGGTATTTGTTTTGGGAAAGTTGTTTTGGCAGTTTTAACCAGATGAAAAAAACCTGAACTTCTGTCTAGGAATGTTTTTGGGATATTGTCACACACTTTGCTTTCCCAGGCTTTTTCTAAAAGGCCTTTCCTTTTAGAAATCTGAAAACAGCTTCAGGTAACTGTGTACAGTGACAGGCTTTTGCGATCCTTGTGTATTAGATGTCCCTTTATACTCAAATGTCTCAGATAAATTCAAAATGGTGACTGTAAAACTGAAATGAAAGATAACCTGGGCAAGGGAATGAGAAGTGCCATAACACTGAGAAGATCATAAATAACCAGTACTACATTCCAATTTTAAGTTAAGGCTAAACTGCCTTAACACCCCAAGTCATATAGCCATATGTTACTCTTTAGGAGGAGATTAGGAGAAATGAGTATGGTGGACTTTGTGATTATGGCCATATATATTTAAAAGGATAGCTTCTAATGACACTTCCAATATATGTTGTTACAGCATCATGCTTTGATGGAAGAACTGAGTCGTAGTAAAAAAGATTTTGAGGAGATAATTCAAGCCAAGAATAGAGAACTGGAAGAAACCAAGGTAAGGAATAAGGGAATTCTCAGTTCTACTCGGAAGTGGAATGTGATATGCTGCAGTAGAGGAAACGGTTCATTTAACATTTGTCTTTACTATATTTTGCCTCCCATAGTGGAAAAACTCCTGTATTTTGATCTGGCAGCTGACTAGTTTCTAGGCATGGGGAAGGATGTGACTTGCCCTGTTGATAAATTGCTGTCAAACAGTCATTACTACATCTTTCTCAATTATAAAGAAAGCCCAGAGCACCTGAGCTGTGTGGAGAGGTTCTTCTTTTTTAGTTAGAGTGCATTCAAGTACATCTGCAGTGTTCCAGCAGTCCTACAAAGGAGCATAAGAATGAAACTACATGGAGTTTAAATAATGAATGAGTTAAGCCACATTTCTTTGTGTCCTTGATACAAAGTAGTGATTGGAGGGGGGGGAGGGAATTAAGGAGTTCATTTCCCATGTCTTGGAAATAATCACGTTGTCCACCTCTGTCTGTTTGCTTTATTGTCTGTTTATTTTTGTTGTTGTTTTTTTGTTTGTTTTTTTATTTGTTTTATGTCATCTTTGCAACTATGTTGCTGTTTCAAGTATAGTGTTGATTGGAAGAAATTTTCTGTTATTTTTAGAAGATAGAGCAGATACCTATGAGCTTAATTTAACTCCAAACAAAAATTATTGGGCAGTTAAATGGAAGTCAATGTTTCAAATTCTTGTGCTTAACTACAAATTGGAAAGAGGTTACAGACCTGCGTATATAGTAGGCACAGACTTGACATATGACTTGCAGTTGTATAATTGTCCATTTGTACTACTGTCCCCTGCACTCACGCTTCTTGCCAGCATTATACTGAGTAAGACCTTGTTCTTGGTTGATACATGACCATATGTGCTTCCCCACTAGGAGGAGAAGGAAAAGGTGAGAGCCCAAAAAGAAGAGGTGTTGAATCAGATGAATGATGTGTTGGAGAATGAGTTGCGGTGCACAATCTGTTCTGAGCACTTTATTGAGGTATGTTTAAACAGGTATGGGTTTGCCAGTAAAGAGACTTGAGAAGCTTTCCCTGGTTCATTTAAAGCAATAGTCAAGCTTATTTCTTCACTAGTCTAACAGTCCCAACAGACACAGTGAGTTGTGGGTAAGGGCTGTTCCAGAAATCCATTCTGTCTGCCCTGACTCTTCTCCTGGGCAGCAAGTTCTCTACCTCCATAGAGATGAGTGCTTAATCCCAAAATGTGTATAGGCTTGTAGCAGTTCTGGGTGTTTTTGAACCAGTGCTCTGAGCTGCTACAGACAGCGTGCTTGGAGAAGAACCATTTTGTAGTGGGCCTTGTGTTAAGTGGACTAAGTCTGCTTCAGGTTTAGATACAGAAAGAGGTTAGTAGAGGAAGGGAGGTGTAGTGTTCAGTCAAGTCCTGAACCATTTATAGTGTTCAGGTAAACTTTCTTTGAGAAATTGTCCTGCTATCATTTGATTCTAGAAGTGATAGGCTACACCTGAAAAGTAGACTGTTATTTCTGTTCATGTTTTGCTAGACCTTCAGTTTCTTTATGTGCATTTCTGCTACAGGAAACCAAATGCATTAGCCTTGTCATAATGACTTAAGAGCTAGCTGAAATTTTAATTTCTGGTTTCTCAGTAATTTAAGATGCTATTCTGTAGTTTTTTCCATAACTTATCCTTTTCAAATTGGGTAAACTTTTATAATGGAATAAATTCTTCTTGCCTGTGTTTCTTACTTGCTGCGATGTATGGTGAATCCATTGACCAACTTGGTAAATGTTGGTCGTAAAGCTTGTCTGCACTGGCATGGGAGAGTTCTTGTGTGTAACCCCTTCAAAGGCTAAAGAACAGGGGCTTTGGACTTCTTCCTGCTTTCCCTTAGAGGAAGAGTTCACATAGTGTTTTTCTGACTTCAGTATTTTTTTTTTCCTCGGCAATCTTCAGGCAGTCACTCTGAACTGTGCACACAGCTTCTGCTCCTACTGTATCAACGAGTGGACAAAACGCAAGATGGAGTGCCCTATCTGCAGGCAGGACATCAAATCCCAGACACGCTCTCTGGTGCTGGATAACTGCATTGACAGGATGGTAGAAAAACTGGATGTGGAAACAAAAGAGCATCGCCTGACCCTTATCAGAGAGCGGAAAGGTGAGAGGTGGGTGGATGTGGCATGATAAGTACAATCTCTCATCTATTTTGTACAACTTTCTTTGGCACCTATATACCAAGGAACTGCTCGGGGAATGCAGCAGAAACGCTAGAAAGTTAATTTAAAGATATGTTGTGTAACTAGCTTTACTGCACAGTCAAAATTAATAAAAAGTTTGGAAAAATACTTTTGTCCTGCTCAACCGTGAAATTCGTACCACTTAGCCATGCTAAAGGTTATGCTGTTTCAAAGTGATTGCTAAATAAAAGCAAAGCTGTATAGGATGGGCCCTGAAAAATTCACCAGGAATCTTTTAAACTATTGACTACACCGTTGCAAAAACTCAGTGGAGCAGTGCCTGGTGAGAAGCTCTGAGTTCTCTTCTGTGGGCTAAATTTGCATAGGAAATCTCTGAAGGGAATGCTTATGTGTCATGTAAGTGTGTGGCTGAACTGGCAGTTGCTAAACCATGTTAATTTTTGTGGGGTTAAAGCCACTGTGGCTTAAATGCATAATCTCTTGCCTAGTTGTAGCCACAAGGTTGTGTGTGACAGTGACAGCTTTAAGTTAAACTCTATTGTGGTGTATTTCTATTTTGCTTCCCTCTATCAAATTTGTTCCTGGAGCACTTGGCACTGGTATCTAGGTGCTGAAATATAGAAATCTTTTCCTTCTACCCCTTAGCAAATTTCTATCGCTATATTCATTTTAGTAATTGTCTTGTTTTCCCCTTGTAGAGATGAGTGCATGATCCTTTATTTTGCAATGTGTCAAGCCTTTTACCTAATGAAAGATGCTTTTGAAACGTTTCAGATTCTCCATGGTGACAGAGTGACATCACTAAGCAGTGTTAGTTCAAACCCAAAATTATAACTTACTGAACTGATCAGTTTGATTCCCTCAGGAAATGCTGTGCTACTCAGAGGCTCACCTTTGACCTCGGCAGAACTGATGCTGCTCTCATGCAATGCTCACATCTGCAGAGCATGCTATAGCACTACTGAAGTGTCTCATTGGGTAGCTAATGGTGATTAGAGGAAGTAGTGCCACCATTGGAACCCACTTCATTTCTGTATGGTAAATCAGTGGTCTTCATGCTTGTTTGGACAAAAAGGAAATAAGCTCATAGCCTGCCTTCGTGTGCGGTAGATGCTCTAATTATACAAATGACTATTAGTATGAAATCATTTAGTTTTACCATGACACACTTCAGGAGGAAGGATGAGTTGCTTCTGTGCAGTCTCTTTATTCAATGATGGAAACATTTTGATAGAGGTGAAGATAACCATGTGTGCATTTAAACATGAATTCCTAAGAAGAAACTAGTTGAAAGAGAAATAATGATGCAAGTGGCACTTGAGAAGCTCAGCCACAGCTTCTGAGGAAACCTTTTCAAGAGCCATAGTAGAATAGGCACCAACAGGACAGCTCGCACTCTTAAACACATGGAGTTTTTGATGGGACCCTAAGTGTCCTGAACAACCATTACTTCGTGAGAACTCCTTGGCACATTTTGTCACTTCCCTTTTTCTTACCTGGCAAGGCACTGCGATAGCCACTTCCACTGGCAGCTGTGTGCCAGGGAGGGGATGAACGATGTCGTCTCCTCATCTGTGTGACCTTAACAGGAAAAGACACATAGGGAACTTAAGAAAATAAGCAAACAAAAAAGCCCAACCCTTTTTTTTTAATACTGAAAATTGAAAAGAAAAAGGCCTATGCACTGCAGCTTGAAAGACTTATTGCAAACTGACAGTAAGAGGCTGTAAATTTCAAAGAGAACTAGTAATTTAACAATTTGTGGGTACAGTGGTGACTGCTAACTTTTATATCTGTGTTTTGAATGCAGAGAAACAGAAGGTGTTGGTGAAACCAGCCACAGACAATGAGAGCCGTATCATTTCTTCCATCTACTCCCTCCTGGGGAGGATCACTTATGACAGTGTGGACTCTGAGGAGGATTCTTTATACAATGGGAGCTATTACACTATCTGAACACCTATTGCAGACTCATTTGCCTGTGTGCTTCACAGAACCAACCTAAGGATTAACTACTGCTGGATGTGTGGACTGGATGTCTGGAAGGACAGACTCTATGAAGAGGCTGGAGCTGAGAACTAGCAGCATTTGGAAGAAGGACCTTTTTAAATAAATGTACAGAAGCTTGATCTTTAAAACAAAATTGGGATTCTGAGAGAATGAACTGCTGTTTTGCTAGATGGTTGACATGTAAAACCTAGGCTTCCATGATTGATTGTGACCTGCTCAGTGTAATGTAATCATAATGCATCACCGCCCTTTCCTTAGTGATTGTTAAAATGTGTACATCAGCTTCCCTTCTTTCAGGCAGCAGAGAGAATGGCCCAAGCTATTTGAGAACTTGGCCATGCCCACCAGCAGGCAGGAGAGGTATACTGGGGAAAAGTGACAATCAGGGTTTTCCTCTTAAAATTTATGTGACAGCTGGAGTCATCCCCAGGCCTCTGGCAGTGAAGGTGACAAAGGGTGGGTTATGGACCCTGCCTGAGTGCTTAAATGCATTGTAAACTGAGCTGCTGGCCATCTGTTTGCTCTGTTGATGTTACTCATTTTCTGTTAGGAATTCTGGAAGATTTAATCTTCTCCGTCCCTTAGCTAGTGCTCTCTTCATGTAATGTCTTCGGTTTGTTCCTTCTTCTGGCTTTTGCGGAAAGGGTGTTAGAATTGGGAAGCGGTGCATCCAGAAGTTATTAGCAGTGACTTCAGAAACATATACAGCTCTTGTCAGCAGCAGAGACAAACCTCTGCTTCTTCATAGATACTGAGTTAGTGAAATGTCCCATTCGCAGGGTAGGAAAGCAGCATCTGTAGGCAAGCCCAAGGCACAAAAGGAAGCATTTTAGTTTTATTGTTTACAAAACACTGCTGTTGAGCCATGAGTTGTACTACCCTCACAGCAAATCACTCGTCCTGAAGAGACTGAGCAAGTCTTGCCTCATCCTGTCATAAATTTTGCTATGAAGTTTCATCTCCAGTGGCGTATGCTTCTGACCTGGCTGTTAAATGGAAAGGACTGTTCTACACTGTGCAAAGAGGATGAGGGAAGCCCTTCTCATCTGTAATATTTCTTTGGCCATTTGTATGTACTTTCTTGTTTCTATGTTTATTTTGTTTAAGAAGGAAAATATAAATCTGCATTAGTTTTCCTTGCTGCAACCAATGAGTTGAATGTCTTTCTCCTAGCTGTCTTAGATTTGGGGGTTTTTGGAAAAATGCAGGCTATCCTTTTAGTGACTTTGCTTCGTGTTTTCATTGCTGTAAGCATTGTGACTGTTTTCAAGTTGAGAGACTTGTGTTTTCAGGAATTGATAAAAGACAGCTCAACTCTTCAAGCCTGTGGCTACCCCAGGGGTAGTTTAACAGATACAATCATGTCTCTTATATTCTTCCTCAAAAGGAAAAACCTAGTAAAAAGGTGCGTTAATGATGGTACTGTCTTAAGGACGTAGTGCATTCTGACAGATTTGATTGGTAGGACTTAAACAGGGAAGGTAGGTCTGATCTGTGGGCCAGGAAACTTTCTTAAAATCTTAGTGTAAGTTTTCTCTTGTGAAGGAGTCATTGCATCTTGTTTTCCTTTTAATACTCATTTTGTATATGTGCTCTCGAAAATATTTTGTCAAGATATGCTCTCTAGGATGTTGTGAGAGAAGAGGGCTCCACAAAACACTTTTGGCATCGGCTTATCCTGGAACAAGCATTCCTGATGAAGGGGAATTAGGAGGAAAATACTCTCATTACCTAGGACTGTGAATTCTACTGTGTATCTCTTCTGTGTTGCAGTGCTTTTTTTGCTTGTGGGATTTTTGTGTTTTTTTTTTTCCTAAATATATTTATTTTGTTATATCAGTGTTTATGCATATTGAAGAGAAGGATAATGCTTCACTTAGTAACAGAGTAGTTCTTTGGTGTGATTTCTCAGTGTGTCCCCCTCTTCTCTAGAATATGAAGGGCGTAAGTGATATGCCAAATGATTTCCACTGTTACTTGTAGGTGCAGAGTACATAAAGGTTCACGGAGAGAGGATTAGTAATAATTCTGTTCACTTGAAACAGCCATTCACTGACAAAAGAAAACCTCTTCTCCCAGTCCAACAAGTTCCTCAGTGAAACTACTATCAGGTGCAGTGCTGATGACTAGACATATGGTAGTATCAGAAACTATTGAGCTTCTGGAAAAGATGTCCCCATTTCTAGTATGTGCTCTCCTTTGGTCTAAGGCCTGGATCCTTTCTTACCACTTGACTGTACATCTGAATGTCCTCTTGGAGATGTCAGGCCGTGAACTGTTACCTGTCTCTGGATGGTATAGAGCAGTTCCAGCCTCACGTTGAGGATTTAGGTTACAGCTGATGCACAGCAGGTTCAAGAGTTGCTGCTTTCTGTTAGAAGATAGCTGTCATGTAGTGTGACAATTAAATGCTTTCAGAGCAGTATGTTGTTTATCAACATCAGCAGGAATGTTTGGGAAGGAGCGTTCATGGATTGCAGAACAGGACTATCACAGAGGGACGGTGCAGTGCTTAACTTCTGCAGATCTATCGATTCCAGGATCAGTCTGATAATTGCTTTTCTCTTGCATGCCTGACCTACAACATTAGTGCTTGGTGAGCCTTAGTAACAGTTGCCATTTAACTTTGCAGAACACATAACAGTCAATTTAATAACCCAGCCATGTCCCCGCCCCCTCCCCGAAGTGTTTTATTTCCAAAGATAGTCTCTGACAAGTCATTGTTTTGCTTCCTGCTCCATCCTTTTTTCCCTCCTGCTAGTTCCTTTTGCCTTAATTAGATGCCTACTTGCAGCAACTAGATAATCATAAACTACACTTTCCAAATACCACCAAGGTACAGGAGTATACTACTGTGTTTGCTCTAAGATTAAGCAATCAGGTCTGTGTAATGAGCTGTACGTCCCTGGGTTTTGAGGTTAACGTGAAGTAAAAGACAACTCCGTGTTTGAAATCCTCATGACAAGTAATCTGTAGACAGGCATTAGGCTTTTATTGAGTGAAAAGCTTTATTGCTGGCCTTACAAAACCCATAATAGTGAAGTGCCTGGCGGTGAGCAGGCTCTAGGCTTTCTCGTAGAAATAATGACGTTTCCAGCGGCCAGGACAGGCACTGCCCAAGCCCCCAGAGGAGGGACCAGGCTGTGCTGCCTGTGGGCATTTCGAAGGTGGGGATCCCGTTTGGTAGGTCATCTCCTTCAGAAGTGCAAAAGAGAAACACTGTTTTTCTTAGTGCCACTTTTACGGCAGCCGCTGAACTACTTGTGTTGACATACATTATCTATGTTGTTGTATGTAATGGATCTAAAAAAACCACAAAACAAAAATTAGAATTTGACTGTGTCTTTTACCCCTGTATTTTCACTACTCAGAGCAGGTCCAGATAAGGGCCACAAGTGAGTGGGGGTTGCTCAGCCTAGAGAAAGGCTTGGGGGAGACCTTATTGTGGCCTTTCAGTGCTTAGAGGGGGCCTGCAGGAAAGATGAGGAGTGGCATTTTACCAGGGCCTGTTGTGACAGCACAAGGGGTAACGGCTTTACACTAAAGGAGGGCAGATGCAGACTAGGTGTAAGGGAGGCACCTTTTGCAACAAGAGTTGCCCCGAGAGTCTGGAAACGTTTCAGATGAGGCGGGACGGGGCTCTGAGCAACCCACTCTAGTTGCAGCTGGCCCCGCTCCCTGCCGAGGCCTTGGGATCAATGGCCTTTAAAGGTCCCTTCTAACCCAAACCCCTTTGATTCTATGCACCTCCACCTCACCATCCTTAGGAGGGACTGAGGCCGTTGGCTCCCTGCCTCTCCAGGGCGCCGAGCCCAGCCTGCGCCGCGCCCCGTTGGCAGCGGGCAGGGCAGAGCGGCGTGACCCAGCCTAGGCCCAGGGCCACCGTTGCTCAGCGACCCGAGGGGGGCCTTAACGGGGAGGGGTCGCAGACCCCGCCGTCGTGCCGAGGCTGCCCGCGGCGCGCCTGCGGCAACGGGCCGGCTCGGTGCCGGCGCGGGCCGTGCGTCACTGTCGCGCGCCGGCGGCCCGGGGAGGACCGTCCTGAGGGGGCGGGGCGGGGGCGGTGACGCTGCGTCTGCGAGCTGGGAAACGAAACCCCGTCTGCCGAGCGGGAACGGGCTGTGTCCCTTCCGCCGCCGCCGGGCCTTCGGGAAGCGGTACCGGCTCCAGAGACCCGTCTGCCCCCGTTCCGCTTCGCTTCCTCCTCCTCGGTGAGTGCCTCCCGGTCAGCACAGCGTTTCCCCGCGGGCCCCGCTCCCGCTGCGGGTCAGCGCCGGGCGCGGCTGCTGGCAGCTCCCGAGGGCTCCGGGCCTCTCGCCCTCGGCCCGCCAGAGCCCGCAGCCCGCCGCCGCCTCGCGTGGCCTCTGGCGTCGGGAAGCGGGGGTTGCGGGGTTCCCTGGCGGGCGGGCGGCCCTGAGCGGGAGGCTGAGCGAGGAGCGGCCCGCGGGCTGCGGTGTCACAGCAGCAAAGGCCGTGCCCGCCGAGCGCCGGCGAGGCGAGCGGAGGGGTGCTGAGCGCGGGTCGTGGGGTCTCTTGAGGGTTTTGTGCCGCGAAGGGGCTTTCCCTCCCAGCTGCGTGTCTCCTGGGGGCTGGGGTGCAGCCTGACTTGTAGCTACTTCCCCACGGTTTGGAATCTAGCACGAAAATAGATGCACGGAGGGACCCTTAGTAGGATTAGGAGGGGGGCGATCTAGAGGAGAAGGTAGCAGTGGTGAATCAAGAGTGTGTTGACCTAGTAAGAGAATATCTCAGTAGAAATGGAAACTGCTTTTAGGTTGTTTTTGTTGGGTTTTTTTTGTTTGCTTGCTTATCTCTAATGAAGCAGACCTAAATTGGCACAAGAGCAGATAAATATGAGTTGGTTGTAAAAGAACTTTTAGTGGAAGGGAAAAGATTGTTTTTATGGGATGATTTTGCAGTCAGAGTTGTGGAGATGAATAAAGAATTTGATCTTAAGTGGCCCTGGATATGTTTGTGGAAATAAGTTTGGTAACAGAGGGTTTGAATCAGTGACATGGGACATCTTTTCTAGCCCAGCATTTCTGTGTAGAATAATAAACACCAATAGTTTTTTATTGCTTTTTATCAATTGCAGGGAGGTTCAGCTAATGCTCTAATCATCTGTGCCTTTCAATTTTCACCTGCTTTCCTATTCCTTGCTCCTTGTCTTCTGCAGGCCTTCCTGGCTAGCTTCTCTTAACTCAATCTTGTTAGTCCTTTCTCTGGGTTTATCAGCCACATACAGAAGCGTGGTATTTTGCCAGTTATTACTGGTGAAAAATACAAACACCCCCCAACAAGAGCACACTTATTAAATACAGTTCGGCTATGGAAGTCATGTAGGAAAGGTCTTTTAATAATGAACATTTGCAGAGGTGAGGTCAGAGGTGTTCCGAGTCTTTTGTGAGAAATTGGTTCCATCTTGCATGTTCTTCATTAGATTGATATTACTTCCTCATTTTTGTATGTTTGCAAAAAATGAATCTTTGATTCAGTAGTAGTAATTAACTCATGTTTAAGTTACATATGTGCTGATGTCTGGATTATCTTAATCTACTAGCATTTAATGGTAAATAGGTTGTAGAAATGACTTGAAATTTAAGTCATCAGCATTAGGGAAGCTTCTGCATAGATTCTGTGTTTGTTTAGTTAGACTAGCTATTAAAAAGGTAGGTTCAAATGAAGCCAATACTTTTACCTAAAGCAAACTTTAGATGAGAAATATAATACTGAATAGTCCATAATATTATTTATGCTACCATGCTGCTTTACCTTACCCTTCAGCAGGCAGGAGGAAGTTACTTTGCTTCAAGTTTACCAAGTGTGATCATCATCTTTCAGCAAAAATGAAGAGAAGGACAGAACCTGAGTTTAGCAGTCCCCAAAAGAAGCAGAAGAAGAAGATGGAAGACTTGGGATTGACCCTCAGTTCTACTTCAGATGATGAAACTCAATTTAGTAATCATACCACTCAAGGTAAGGTTGGAGGTAAGGTATTTGTTGCTGTGGGGAATCTAAAAAATAACTAGGAATTGAACCCACATCTCCTAAATCCTAACTGATAGCCTGAAATTGAGTGGCATACTCTCTCTTTAGGAGGGAAAAAGTAAATAACTAAATTATTTCTGTTCACAACCTCATTTTAAAAAAATCTCATGCAAACAGTTTTGTCTGGGAATTGAAGAAATTCAGACATAGAAAATGGAATTTGAGGTAGATGATGAGTGCATGATCCAAAGCTGCAAAGATTTTAGTAATGTATGTACAGTATTAATCCTTTCAGTCTCAGCAGTTATTTCTGTTTTGGGAACTTTCAGTAGTGAAAACTTGTGGGTGTTGTGCCATGAAGAAACATCATAATTCCTCATTGTTTAAAGAAAATAAATCAGTAACCTTATCAGATTTTTGCAGATGGGAGAAATTAGATGAATAGAAAGGGTGGGTTGATTTGGACTCCTACATCGTAGCACCATCTCTTTTGCTGGCTTAGTATGATTTCTGGGGGGATGGGGCATATTGTGAGAGATCATAGGTGTTTGGTTTCAGAAGGAAAAACTGTTTCAGAGTTAACTAAACTAATTTCCTACATTTTCTCAAGCTGGACTGTACTTTCTCATCTGGAGCTTGGGGTATACCAAAGATGAGGCGAGTGCCCTATGCAGTTGGTATTGCTGCTGCGGGGTGCTTTAGACTCTCCTAGGGTGGTACTTCGGATTGCCACATGGCCATGCCTGTTACTTCTGAGTCATAGGGTTTCCCATGGTCATAAAATGTTAGTGAGAAGGAGTCTGAACATGTAAAGAGGCGTTAATCTTGTGAAAGTGGAAGGGGGTGCGTAAGGAAGATGAGTAGGTCTAGTTTGGGAGTAGTAGTGACAGAGTATGGTGTGTGTACCTGTCTGGCAAGGCTGGAGGTGAGTGAGGAGGTTAGAGGTGCAGGGTGCAAGTGCTCAGGTAGGGAATGCTGTGTGCACTCATGGCTGAGCTAAAAAACGCAGTATTTTTAGGGTTTGGGTTTGTTGGGTTTTTTATTGTTTGTTTTTTTTTCCCCCCATCCCCTTTTGATTGTTGAGTTCATATATGGGTCAAAATAGGCTGTGAGCCTTAATGTTTAAGAAACAAGTTGATACAGTTCAAGGACAACATTTTGAATAGGGTTAATTGTTTAGTAGTCCGTTACACCACTGTGGTTTCTGATGAAAGAAAAGAGGTTGAGGGAGAGAAGTGATTTGAGGTCTTATGTCAGCTGAGCTTGGCCTAGCAAGTCTTAAAAACAAGAGGAACTGTGAAGGGGCTTTCTTGAGATTTATGTAGTGGGTGTTGTTTGAGGCACGCTGTGAGCCTCTGGAAAATAAGACACAGATCAAAAGCAGAAAGCAAAGTTAATTGAAAGTGCATGTTGGAGAAGCAGAAAGCAGTAACTGACCCTAAAGCAAAATCCTTTGTGATCTTGTTCCTGTTTAAGAACTTTGTGAAGGAGAGAGAAATGTAGCTTGTGTGACAGATGTTTGAAAATCAAGACGGGTATGTAATACTGCAAACACAAGTTAAATCATAGCCTTCCTTGCCTGGAGCTGGAAGTCTCAAAGATTGATACTGTAAAACTCTAGCGTAGTGGTTATGTTGGGACGCAAGTCCTCAATCTTAAAAGCTGATAGGTCAGCAACAAGGATTAAGCAAAGGTTGAAAGGGTTTTAACTACAGTCATCTATTTCACTGTGTTGTCTTCTGTTTTCACTTCACTTTCTTTACTAGTTCTTCAGTTGTTTCCTGTTACTTCACTGATAGTCAGCTTTCAGGAACAGGAAAATACAGGGATCTGTGAGTTGGGAGAGAATCTGTGTTTTTTTTCTTAAATGGGAAAAACATAAGAGGAGTTCAGTCCCCCTTTCTAGGTAATTATAAGGTCTTTTTTTAATAATTCTGTGGAACTGTTTCCTTTTCAAATGATAAACAAAAAAGTTAACTCCAGTAACAACAATTTTCTGCATTATCTCAGGGCAGCTTATGTAATTCAACTTCTCCTAGTTGTACGAAGTAGCACAGAATGATTTGTAGCACTCGGCGAACAAGGGAGACTGAGAAGGCAGGGGTCCAATGGAGAGTGTGACTGCTTGTTGTGGATTGCTACTCCAGTAGTCTGTGTGGCCTACTCCACAGCATTAACTTCAGTATGACTGGTGTGGTGCCACACAAATTTCAGGAAGGAAATTTGTGCTGTTGTTTCATCCTCTTAGTGATGATATCACAGGAGAAGTGGAAGGACTCAGTGGGTTGTAGGGCCTCCCTCACTACCCACCTGGTGTGGATCAGGCCATGAGACAGATGATAGGACTGTCAGGATTCCTGCCCAGACCCCAGTTACATCTAGCCAAGAGCAAATAGATTTGGGCATCTCACAACTGTAGAGCAGCAGCAAGGACTATACAGCTCATACAGGACTGGGTGGTTCTTCTCAAGTAGATCCCAGTGTGCAGCTGGAGGTAGACAGAGCTTAGTTGTTTGGTGCTCATGAAGGCTTTGCTACATCAGTTTCAGGTGACTTTCAGGTAACAAAAGTTTGAGTGCCTGCTCTGTATGGTGGTGCTTGTTACCTTGATTGGACCACTGACTTGATTAACTTCTGTCTCAAGCCTTCATCTCTGTCAGGGTGTTTTTCAACTAGATTGATGTCTTCTGACATTATCTTTCATTATGAACATGTTGGCTCAGAGAGTTTGTGTGTGTGTCCCTGTGACAAAGGGGCAGATAATCAGGTGTTGGTTCCATGGGATATTTTATATTACACCTGTGTGCTTCCCATAGCACATTTGAGGTACTAAAGTGTCCTCTCTCTGTGTGAGAGGGTTTAATGAGTTACATTGTATAGTTCTTAATATGATTACTGAGATATTTTTCTTCCTTTTTTTTTAATCTTCATACTCACTTTTCTCACTTTTTGTTGTTGTTTTCAGAGTCTTCCAGTAGCAGCAGTGGTTCTGACAGCGAGAACGATGAAAAAAGGCCAGTCTTCAGCAATGAGTTCAAACAAGACTCTCTTGTGGAGGGTACTTCATCTCGCTACTCAATGTATAACAGTGTCTCCCAAAAGCTCATGGTAGGTCAAAGTAGTTTTGAACCAAACTATTAATACCTGATGAGAACAAAGTAAAAAGATCTGTCTGTTTTAAGAGATTCTGATCCTGCTCCTCCTTGTAGCAGGGTTCTCTTCTTCTTTGAGCCAGCTACTGAGCAATTGAGGAAGGCTGAGAAAGCTTGGCTGAAGGGGACCTGTTAAAAAAGAAATCTTTCCATGGTGGTAGGCCAGCTTGTACCTGTCTTTGCCAAGTTAGAAGTTCAGTCTTTTGCTAGAACCTGGGAAGTGTTGGCTGCTACTAGGAGTGGCAACAGGGAGATGCTGCCTCTCGTGGAGGTGAAATGCTGGTGACTGGCAGGATCATACCTTTATATGAAGAAAGAACTTTCAGCTCTTGCTGAATTCAAAACTCAATGTTATCAAGAGGCTGAGAGTTGCTGATTGTGCCTCTCTGTAGATAAATCCTCTTGCTGATAATTCAGAATCTCTCCATGTGCATTTTTGGAACTAGGCTTTTTGGTGCTAGTTTGCTGATTCTAGCACAAGACTGTCTTTCACTTGGAGAGTTCTGTCCTGAGCCGGTTAGGATGCGTGCTCATCACAGTAGAGGCACTTTAACTACTGAATTCGGGAGGCTTTTCTTTGTATGGCCTCATAAATTTGAATATAAAGAGTAATGTGATATCAAGTCTGGCTAGCATTAGGTAAGTAAAAGGAATATAGTCCTTGATTACTAGATGTTCAGAATTCTGTTCCAAGAACACTGATGCATAACAGGCTCAGTGACTGTCACATTTGGTGCACATATTTCAAGGTCTGATTCAGAGCCAGGTAGCAAAGGCAATGGGCAAACACCCTACACCTTTGTATAAAACCTGTCAGATGTTGTTGTGTTGTTTCTCATACAGACTGGTAATAAACAATGGTTTTGTTGCTTCTCCTGGGAAAGAGTATATGGTTAACATTCATTCAAAGTGAAACAATCCTTAAGTCTTTTATTTACTTACTGTCTTGCAGATGCATGCTGGAGGGAATGAAATTGTCTGCATTCATGCTTTTTGTTGTTCTTTCGTTGCTAAAGTCTACCAAGAAAAAAACCTGAAAAACTAGCAGTTAACATATTTCTTTTAATCTGAGATGAGCATGTGTTTTGGGAGCAGTGTGTCTTGCATTTCTCCTCTAAGTTTTAGGTGAAGCTTTAACAGATGCTTGAAATGTATGTGAGTGCGTGTTCGCAGCAAAGAATATCATCGCAACGTGAATTTTTTTTCCTGTGCCAGCATCTTTTGTTTTATGAACCTTCCATGCTTCCTGAGCACTGATGAATAGATCTATGCTCCTCACTGCTTTTACCTCTGAGCAGACTGTTCCTGCATTACTGAATCTTTGTAATTTGCTGTCATCTTGAACATCATTCTTCAGATTAGTGTTATTGTGTCCTGCCTCAGTGAAGTGAACTCAGTATTAAGTTTTGAAAGCCACAGCTGAGATTAAAAATGCTCAATGTTTTCAAGTCACTTCAGGATGATATGCCATTTTGCTGCTAGTCTTTGACCTCAGCAGTAGTACATAAACTCAAGTCCACTTGCCTCAGTGTGCTCCTTTTGCTTTCTTTATAGGCCAAGATGGGCTTCCGGGAAGGAGAAGGTCTGGGAAAATACGGACAAGGCAGGAAAGATATTGTTGAGGCCTCCAATCAAAAGGGAAGGAGAGGCTTTGGGCTGACCCTCAAAGGGTTTGATGGGGAGCTCAATATTGATTGGCAGGATGAGCCAGAGGTAAGTGCTTCCTGTTTTCAATCCCTTTTCTTTTGCTGTGTTCAGGATTTGCCCTCTGGGAATGATGTTTACTGTTGCCTGAAACAATTGACAACCATTAAGTGGCTCTGCTATGTTGACTCAGAACAGCAAAGCAAAACTTGCTTTCTGACACACGTATTAATGTTCTGTCATGAAGCTGGTTTCAGGTACATTGTTGCTGTGGTCTGTAGCATTTGATTCTGAGTTTTCAGTAGTGAATGTAATGGAAAATTGTTACCAATCTCTTTTGGGTTTACCATTTTTATTTTGTGTATAATTTTTCATGCCTATATAGGTGATTTTTTTAAAAAAACACAAACCCTTTCTGGGTGTATTTCATAGTCCCAAATAAAACGCTCAGATGTTCTATTACTTTGTCTTGTTGAACTCTACGACAGGGAAGAACGCTGGGAAATAGAAACAGATGTTGCCAGGAAAGTAAAGCCCAGTTTTGATCTTACTTGGTGCGAAATAGCTGCTATATGTTTGTATTTAAAAAGAACAAAAGTAAACCCCAACACTGAATCCTAGGGATCAGGAGGCCAGAGAGTAAGCCACAAGGTCCCAGCCTTTGTTAGTCAAGGGCAGCAATGCTTCTCAAGTCAAGTATGGTGCATGTTACAGTATTTTGCTTTCCGTTCTCTGAATTGTTTTCAGCAGATGAAGATAATATCAGAGGTTATTCCTTGAGAGCCAGGAATTTGAGACCTGTTCTATAGGCTTATTGGTTTAGGTCTCGTTCTCCACTACGTCTTTACATCTCACAGCAGTTAAGTGCTCTGTATGGTTAACCCTTGTGGATGATACCACTATAATAAATATAAGATCAGTAAATCTTACCAGTCCCTCTTTTGGAGTAGCATCACTTTGATCTTAACTGCTAAAACAATTCCTTCCCAAGATTCTAAAAATTGTTCAAAGCCTGAGTTAAGTTGTAGAATGAAGGAGCGTTTTGAAAGGAACTGGGGAAAAAAATGTGTAAAGCACCAGCAGGAAGTGTGGGTTTTTTTGGCAGCTGTCACTTTTGCGGTGTCTCTAAAATGTATCTTAAGTTGTACTAGGCTTTTGCTTTGTCTTGATTATTTATCAGGCTAACGAGAGGAAAGTGCTGTGGTTTTTATTTGTGGTGGAGGTTTTTAAATTGTATCTATTTATATGTTTCTTTTTTAATTTGAAACCTTAAATCCAAGCAAATAAAACATGCTTTAGAATAGGAGAAAAAGACTCTGTGGTTGGCCTTAAAGTAATGACACAACTCCTTATGCTAGAATTAGGAAGCAATTAGTTGTTACGTTTTGCCATCTTTGGCTCTTCTCATGTCTTGTGCTTGCAGCCCAGTGCCTACGAGGAGGTGGAGTGGTGCCCAGAGTGTACTATGAAAATCCCTGATGCCCAGGAACTGAAGGAGTGGATGACTGTGGGGAAGGTAATTGTTTAGATCTTGGTACTTACCAGCCTAAGCAGATGCAGGGCTACTCAGCCTGAAACAATTCTCTTGTCAAAGAGTTGTAGAATAACTTAGGCTGGAGGGAACCTCTGGAGATTGCTGGTGTGGCTTCCTGTTTAAAGTGGGTCCAACTAGGTCAAGTTGCTTAAGGTCTTGTTTGGTTGACTTTTGAGTATTTCCAGTGATGGAAATTTCCCAAGCTGTTTGGGCATCTGTTTCAGTGTTTGATAAGCCAGCTGACAAAAGAAAATTTCTGTATGACTAATTGGCATCTTTTGGGTTGCAGCTTATGTCCATTGTTTCTTATTCTGTTGCTGTCAGTCTTTAAGTCTAGATCAGTCTTCTCTATTTCCTGCCATTAGGTGCTTGTAGACAGCAATAGGATCTCCCTTTCTCCATTCTGAACAAACAGTTCTCTCGGTCTCTCCTCATACACTGGATGCTTCTGCACCCTCGTCATCTTGGTGGCCCTTTTGCTGGGCTTGCTCCAGTATATCTGTACTGGGGGGGGGTGCTAAACTGGATACAGTGTTTCACATGTAGTCTCAAGCTTCCTAACAGGGGAGAATAACTCCTCAGCCTGCTGGCCATGCTTTTGCTAATACAGCCTATTATGTGGTTGGTAGCCTCAGTTCATTACTGGTGCATGTTACATTCTGAAACAACTGGTAGCATGTTTGCTAATTATTTGTGTTCTTGTCCTGTTTCAGAGGAAGATGGTGATTGAAGATGAAACGGAGTTCTGTAGTGAAGAGCTTTTACATAATGTCCTGCAGTGCAAGGTGAGTCCCCCTCTTTAAAAAGGTATTGAAGTTTTGGGGAAGAAAGTGGAAGAAATAATTGAAGAGGATTGAGTAGTTTAGTTAGGTGATTGTCAAGAACTCAAAACATTCTCTTTCACCTCCACGCCACTGGTATGACCTAGTATCCTGATTGTTAACTGTCTGTTCAGCAGCCTGTTTTGCACATCAGCTTCCAAAGAGATGAATGAAAACAGTCTCCCTTCCTTAGCCTAACTGAAGGGTTGAAGACTTGAAAAGGCTAAAGAAATAAGCTGACTTTCTTTTCTTGCGTGTTCCACCCTCCCTCCTAGATTTTATCATGCCCTCGCAGTAGAGTCTGGGTGTGTGTATGTGTGTGAGAGAAATACCTTAGGCTGGGACTGGTTTTGAGGTGTGCAGAATTCTTCAGTGTCACTAAATGTGCTTAAGAAATGGGGTGGTTTAGGAGAAGAGTGAATATTAGTGTGACAGTAAAAACATTTTGTATTGGTGAACCAAACCTTGTACAGAGTTTGCTGTCTAGGGAGATAGAAGCATGAGGATAGGTAATGCTCATGTCCTTCTACCCCTCAATCATCTGCCAGGTCCAGCTCAGTTTTGTTTGTTTCTTCAGAGTGTATTTGATGAGCTGGATGGAGAAGAAATGCGTCGAGCCCGAACAAGGTCTAACCCCTATGAGATGATCCGTGGAGCTTTCTTCCTGAACAGGTTTGCAAAGCTTCTGGTTGCGTAGCCCCTTTCCCATTTCTGTCCATTTTCAGCCTTGGAAGCCGAGGTTGAAACTTAATAGGTCCCTATTTATCTATTCACAGGGCTGCAATGAAGATGGCAAATATGGACCATGTCTTTGACTATATGTTTACAAACCCTAAGGACTTCCGTGGGGTGAGGACCTCTATTTCATAGAATGGTAGGGGTTGGAAGGGACCTCTGGAGATCATCAAGTCTAACCACTCTGCCAGAGCAGGGTCACCTAGGGCAGGCCATGCAGGAATAGATCCAGGCAGGTCTTGAAAGTTTCCAGAGAAGGAGACTCCACCACCTCTCTGGGCAGCCTGTTCCAGGGCTCTGTCACTTTCACAGTGGAGAAGTTTTTCCTCATGTTGAGGTGGAACTTCCTGTGTTCCAGTTTGTGACCATTACCTCTCATCCTATCACAGGGCACCACTGAAAAGGACTGGCCCCTTCTACTTGACACCCACCCTTCAGATATTTGTAAACATTAATACGATCCCCTCTCATTCTTCTCTTTTCCAGGCTAAACAGCCCCAGTGCTTTCAGCCTTTCCTCATAAGAGAGATGTTCCAGTCTCTTAATCACCTTTGTATCTCTCCATTGGAGTCTTTCTAGTATTTCCCTGTCCCTCTTGAACTGGGGAGACCAGAACTGAACACAATACTCCAGATGTGGTCTCAGTAGTGCAGAGTAGAGTGGGAGAAGAACCTCCCTGGACCTGCTGAACACACTCTTCTTTATGCACCCCAGGATACCATTGGTCTTCCTGACCACAAGGGCACATTGCTGTTCCATGGATAACTTACTGTCCACCAGGACACCAAGGTCCCTCCTCATGGTTCTGTTTTCCAGTGGGTCTACCCCTAACCTCTACCTGTACATGGTGTTGTTCCTCCCCAGGTGCAGGACTCTGCACTTATCCTTGTTGAACTTCATTAGGTTTGCCTTTGCCCAGCTCTCCAGCCTGTCCAGGTCACGCTGGATGGCAGCACAGCCTTCTGGTGTATCAGCCACTCCTCCCAGTTTTGTATCATCAGCAAACTTTATTTAACTTCCGAACAGCAGTTATTTCTCAGGGAATGGAGCAGGTGGGGATAAAAGAGAATCCTCAAGATACTATCTGGGAAAGCAGGTGTTTGAAGGACTTCTCTGAGTAGTGCAGTTTATAGTGTATCTGGTTGAACTGATGGAGCTGCTACTGGGTCAGTAGAATTTCCTCGGTGTCCTTTTTCAGATACCTTTGGCAAAGGAGCGAAGTGCAGAGCTGCTCTACTTTGCTGATGTGTGTGCTGGTCCTGGAGGCTTCTCTGAGTACGTCTTGTGGAGGCGGAAGTGGCATGCAAAAGGATTTGGCATGACCTTGAAAGGACCAAATGATTTTAAACTAGAGGACTTCTATTCTGCTTCCAGTGAGCTCTTTGAACCTTACTATGGTATGTAGTGCATGCATGAGTGTTACCTGATGTTTTTTCTTATGCTGCAGCCTCTGTCTTGGGAGTGGGAATGCTATTAATAACAGCATGGGGATGAAGAGAACCCTGTTTATAGGCACACATTTTACAAGGTACAAGGGGGCTATTGTCTGAGAAAGGGGTTCAGATTGGTTAGCTTGCATATCAAGTCATATTTCTGCACTTAGTTCCAGTCTGCCCTGGGAATGTGTATCTCATTCTAATAGTTGATACTTCAGTGCTTTGCTCATTTGAAAATTGTAGAGTGCTTTAAGGGTGCTTGACAATATTTTTCTCACTTCATTGATGTTGGCCTGAAACACAGTGAGTGAGATGACTTATCATAGAATGGTTTGGGTTGGAAAGGACTTAAAAATCATCTAGCTCCAACACCTCTGCCGTGGGCAGGAACACTAGAGCAGGTTGCTTAAAGCCCCATCCAGCATGGCCTTGAACACCTCTCTGAAGGGAGCATCCACAACTTCTCTGGACAACCTGTTCCAGTGTCTCACTACCCTCACAGTAAAGAGCTTCTTCCTAATATCTAACCTAAATCTACCCTCTTTCTGTTTAAAACCATTACCCCTTGTCCTATCACTACAGTCCCTGATAAAGAATCCCTCCCCATCTTTCCTGTAGGTCCCCTTTTAAGTACTGGAAGGTCTCTGGATCCTTCTCTTCTCCAGGCTGAACAACCTCATCTCTCTCAGCCTGTCCTTGCAGGGGAGATGCTCCGGCCCCCAGAGCTGCACAAGGATCTGTTAGCAGAGCCAGACAGAAACCTTACCTGCCTGACTGGCAATATGCTTCTATATCAGACCTCCCTACCTTTGCTCTGATAATTGATTGTGGCTTCTAAGTAGAGTTAAATAAAACCGATTTGGGCTAGAAGCTGTATCTGAATCACTGTGACTAAAGGAGCTTCTTAATCCAAAGAGATTTAAGCTGACATGTTGTACCTTGCTTTGAGAGAGAGCCAGGTGTACACAGACAGATACCGCATCTCACCTCACAGATGATAACTTGTAAGGCTTGCTGGTATGTTTGAGTCCTCTATCCACACAGTCTGTAGGAATAGGAAGGGAAATACAAGGACTGCTAGTATTCCTGCTTCTTATTCCAGACTGTCTAGGGGAAACTTGAGTGTAACTGTCCTGTAGAGAACAGGGTTTGCCTTTTCATTGTTGTCTCGCTCTCCTCGCTGTGTAGAGGACTCTTGTTGACTGCCACTTTTGACCTCTGACCATGAACTCTTAGAGAATGGTTAGTGCTTCAGGACTAGATCTGTTAAAGAGAAGGTTCATGGTGAGGGCAGCAAGGCAGATAAACACATTGTTCTAACAGTTGCAGCTTTTGAATCTTCATAACTCACTGCAAACTGGAGAGGAGGAGATGCCTGGAGAAATGAATAGCCCAATGACTTTGATGCATTTCCTTGATCCCTTTCTGTCTGTTATGCTATAAAGTCTAGTGAGATGTGTACAAACTCTCTTCCAGCGATGGGAAAGAAATAGACTGCTGTGGTATTTGTGTTGTGAAGAATGGTAACAAATTCTACCATCACTTCACTTACTGGCGGGATGATTGATGAGGAATTTAGTTGTCACAGTGATATCATGCATCCTGATCTCTGCTGCTTCCCAGTCCTCCAGTTCAGTTAATGGAAATCGTAGTTGCCGAATACGAAATAGAAGTTCAGACTTCTTCAAAGTCACAATTGGCAAGCTCTGCAATACACCTTAGGCTAGCTTTATGAAACACCAACCTGGGGAACAATGTACCTCTTTTTTAAAAAGAGCCACATGGGAAAACTACGCTCGTTCATGCACAAACCCCACTGCCCTATCCCTACGCCTCTTTTAAACTTGTTTGCAGGGTATTTTGGGGGTTGCTTTTTTAAATTTCGTATTACGTTGTGTTTGGAAATAGAGAATTGTGGTTCTTTGCAATGATTTGAATTCTTAGTAAAAAGTTGCCCAGTTTACGTGCACAGTGTAAATAATTTTGCTTGTCCATAAAAGCATGTTAGTAACAGATGAGGTGTGCAGTGAGATTGAAGCTTACGTTCTTAGGTTCAGCTATCCATTCCTACTTTGGGAAAGAATATTACATTGTGATGTAGTCAGCTCTCCTCTCAGAGGAGCGCAGTGAATAGTTTGTCTTCTGCTGAGGCTAATGTACCACTCATCATTTGAGCATATGGCTTTGTTTAGCCCTGACCACACAATCTGAATAATTTTCCTAAATTAACGAGCATCTTTGGTGGTGGACAAGGGAACGGGTTAATGCTTATTTGCCTCTCGAGGTCTGTGTCATTTCTGACTAAATAATTGGTTGAATACAATAGATCACCTGCACGTATTGATCTTTTGTCCGTACTTGCAAACACGTTAGTAATTTTCTCTCCTTTACCCCTTAGGAGAGGGAGGGATTGATGGAGATGGAGACATCACTCGCCCAGAGAACATTACTGCTTTCCGGAATTTTGTGTTGGACAATACTGATCACAAGGGAGTGCATTTCTTAATGGCGGATGGGGTTGGTCCATTTCTTTTTCTTCCTGCACTAATGGCCAAAACTGGTGTTTCACTCTGCATATGGTGGGATATTTGACATGTGTCTGTAGATGTAATGTGAAATTCTTGAAGGCTTGCCATTAAAATTCCTGGTGATGGTTTTTTTTTATCTTAAACAGGAATTATCATGATTCCGTGATTTAGCTATACAGACTCTTTTGCTTCTCCAGCAGATTTGTGGAGATACTAATGATAGGCTATGTGCTTTGCAGGGTTTCTCAGTGGAGGGTCAGGAGAATCTGCAAGAAATCCTAAGCAAACAGCTCATGCTTTGCCAGTTTCTTATGGCATTGTCCATTGTCCGGACAGGTATGTTTTATCCCTTAATATTCTTCCCTCTTCTCTAAGATGTGGGTGGCATTGAGGAAGGATGCTGTACAATTTTTATTAACATGCCATGCAGTATTCAGTTCAGAGAGGCTAAGTCACACAGAATTGAGTGTGTACGTGTACATCCTGCGATGGCTGTCACAAGGCTACGAGAACTGGGGCAGAAAAATAAGATTATCTATGTCTAGTTTGCTTTAATTAAAAGCATGAGGTAAAATGCATTAGTTGAAAAGTCTTACAATGTGTTATGTTATGTAACTGTCTTGGACTAAGGTCGCTAGTGTGATAACTGGAGAGTGTATCTGAGTTTCATGGCACTTGCTGGACCAGCTGCTTCCTGAATATTCTAACAGTCTTGTTGGGACAGAAAGTGATGTTTATCCAGTTCATCCTTCCCTCTAACATGTGGCTTTTCTCCTTTAAGTCTGCCATCTCTGTGATTAAAACATTGTCTTCATTGTACCTCATTGTTGCCAAAGGAAGGATGTTACAGCTCTGTCTGGTTTTGATGGCTCTTTTCTTCTGCGGAGTTTAGTTAGCATTCTGCGCTGATGAAGAAGATAAAAATACTAGTTATCTTTTCTCTTGTGCCCTATGTTTAGAAGTACCTGAGGCAATGATCTACTTAGCAGAGTCAGTACTGTGATACAGTAAAAGGAGCAACCTTCTTTAAGTCTTTCCTGTGTGGGTATATAATAGCTCTGTAAGAATGACTGCTTTTTGCTTGAGGAAATTGGAAATCTTGTTTGAAGGCAAGGGGCAACAGAGGTTCTTGTTGCAGCTATTGGAGCTCCTCTCTCATTGAGGCTTCTGCATAGCATGCTGCCATGCCATAGGGCACAGTTTTGGCTTGGAAGAAGAGGATGGGGGATGAATGGAAGGTTTGCTTGTGAGACAGCATGCATACTGATTTGATCCCGGTCAGGCAAATGCTTTTCCCTTTGCTGCAGTGATATGGGAGTGATGGTTGATGAAGCCCCACTGGCCCACTTCATGAACGTGTTTTAGACGCTCTTTAATCACTTGCCATTTCTGCTGAAGAGCTTATTGAGGTGCCTGGTATCTACTTGTTTCCTTATAATCTTCTGGTACCAGCGTGCTTCCTCTCTCTTTTCCAGGAGGACATTTTGTCTGCAAAACCTTTGACTTGTTTACCCCATTCAGCGTGGGACTTGTTTATCTGCTATATTGCTGCTTTGAGAGAGTGTGCATCTTTAAACCTGTGACAAGCCGTCCTGCTAACTCGGAGAGGTGAGATCCTTGAGTATGAGGGACTCCTAAAGAAACCTTGTCTTCTAAATACAGTGATAGATGGATTTGGGTAAGTCTAGGGGAAGCTCTGACCTGATGCAATTGGCAGCTGTCTTGGAGGAGGAAACATTTTAGATGCTTGGCAAATTATGATGTTTGACAAGAGAAAGAAGATACTTGTCAAATTACCATTTTGCGGAGAAAAGCAGCGGAACTGAATATATAATAAATTCTGTTTTGCATGAAACAACTACAGGTCCAATGAAGCTAGAGCGTATTATGTGTGTTATTGTTGCACCTGTCAAGTTTAGCAGAATTGATTTACTACTTGAGGGAGATCTGCAGGATTTTTCAGTAGGATTGAGATTCCCAATCTTTCCAGAGCATAGAAAATGTATGACTTTGTGATTGGTGAGATTGCACCTTCCTAGGGATACCCAGGAGGAAGGAATTGATGGGATTTGGGAAACTGTCCCGATAACAGGAGCGTGACAGGAAGGTTGTCTGTGTGAATAAACTCAATTGCATGCTCTCTCTACCTTGTTCTGCAGGTATGTGATATGCAAAGGATTAAAGCTGGGGATTGATGACGTGCGGGACTACCTCTTCACGGTGAACATCAGACTCAACCAGCTGCGCAACTCTGATGTGGATGTCAATCTCGTCGTCCCATTGGATGTGATCAAAGGCAACCAGGATTTCTGTAATTACGTTGTCCGGTCCAATGAAAAGTGAGTGCCTATGAGCAATGAAGGCTGCTGGTTGTAGACAGGTTAACCATTATGGCTTTCAGTTGTAGCTTCTTGCGCTCATAGAGGTAACTGTTGCTGCTGCTACGCTGCTCTGCTTGTGCTCCCTGAGAGTCTTATAGCAGAGCAGAGGCTTCCTGTGCAGAGATAAATGCTGTAGACTGTTAGGGACTGTTTACCCTCCAAGTACCATGTAGAAAAGGAAGGAGGCTACTGCCTGGTTCTTTCCAGTGCTGGTCTTGTCACTTTGAATCATGTTTACAATGATCCATCACTGCTTTAAGGATCAGACTGGCTTCCTCCTGTTGTGCCAGCACTCTTCCTTGTTCTGAACAGTAGAACAAACTTAATGGTGACTAACTTGCTCCTTGACTGAAACTTGTCCTCTCTTCCAGCCACTGCAGAGTTCAGATAAAGGCACTAGCCAAAATTCGTGCCTTTGTTCAAGACACGTGAGTATATTCTTCTGGCTTTCAGTGAGAATTGAATTAACCCACTGTAAATGAATTGCTTTGCCTCCCTTTACCGTGTTCTTGATTTGAGCTGTTACCTGGCTTGGCCTTTGAAGCCAGGAAAATGAATAGTGCTTTTAGGTAGCTCAGCTTGTGTCTCTTGAGTTATTTGCAGAAATGTGTGGGTGGCTAGAGGAGTCCTGAAAATTGACGTCCTATTATCACCCTTATTGAGAAGGTTTCCATGTATTGCATGACTTCTGATTACCATAAGTGGGCTTGCTTCTTAGCAGGAATGTAAGCAAGAAAGTGAGTTGCAGCTGGTATATTTAATTCTACATTAACCATCTAAGTTGGGTGTGGTTCATATCTTTTCATTTTCCAGGGGCAATTCAAAGCATCTAAGTTACATACCTAGAATTACCTAAAGCTTATGATGTGAATTTCTTGGGTAAAACTGAAGTCATTGCAATGTTTAGCTGTTTCCCTGGCATGGCTTTTCTGTTCAGGTGTCATTCAGAGCTAATACATAGCAGAAAGTTGAGTGAGTCTGGCAGACAGGAATTATCTAAGAGTTAATCCTAACATTGACACTTTTTTATGTGGCCTTCAGCAGTTCTTCACTGCCATTTGTATACAGGGCTATGTATCCAGCTCTTGTAGATTAGCATAAGTTCATACTGATATGTAACTTCTTGAAAATATTGATGCCCAGTGATACTTTCATGTGATGGAGTGATGGCTGCTAATCAGTAGTGCAGACCATGAAGCAAACCTAAACATGGGGATTGGCGATAGGGGGAGGGTGGAGAGGGAAGGCAGCATCCTCTTTTGTGTAACGTGTTGAGGAACAGTGCATGCTTGTCATTCCCAAACCAGCCACTGAAAGATGCAAGTTTTAAAGGGCTGGGATATGTAATGCGGCAAGAGCAAGGAGGTTTCACCATCTTAACAGTCTGCTGTCTTTCTCTAGAACGCTGATTGAGCCACGGCAGGCTGAAATCCGAAAGGAGTGTCTCCAACTATGGGGGGTAAGTAAGCTGCCAAGCAGAGAGGTTGTTAAGCTGTCCTTCCTGTGGTGAAACAAGAATGGAGCTGTTGAGATGGGACTTTATAGCCAGAGGTTTAATATGTTGTCTTGTGGTAGAGTCAGAGACCATTTCAAGCTATTTATGTAAGCAAACAGGATGTTTCTGACTCATTATGTGTATGGCTTAACTGAGCAGGCTTCTTTGCTGCACTTGAGAATATTTCATCATACACAGAGTGAACTCAGCACCTAGTTCCCAAGCAGCAGAGCTCTCCGAAAGGTCGTGTTTTATGAGTGTGCATTTTCTCTTTCCCGAGGCTTTGCCCACAGTGGGGCCACAGATCTGGCAGTCAGTTTGACAGGCTAATTGTGTGTCTTCAGTGAAACAGTATTTCATGAAAACATGCAGGAAATCAAAGGTTTAGCCTGAAACTTTCTGAAGTTGCCTGTTGCTTCCTGTGAGATGTGGTATGCCTACATTAAATTTGCAAAACATATGAGACCTTTTATTTGCTAGATGACCTCTGCAGCAACTGGAATCTCAAGAGCAGGAGTTTCAGGGGGCAGGATGTTCTGTCATGTATTGAAACTAGAGAGGTTCCTTTGAAATATAACACTTACTACCGATCATTTGGATTTGTTTTCAGATTCCTGATCAAGCTCGTATTGCTCCTTCATCTTCGGATCCCAAATCCAAATTCTTTGAGCTGATCCAGGTGAGACATTACCCAGAAGCTTGTTCTGAGCCCTTTCACACAAACAGAACTTTTCCCTATGGGAATTGAGATATGAAGAAGCTAGTCCTGGCTTATTGTTTCATGTAGAAGTTGCATTCAGCTACCTGTTGATGTATCGTGTATAATTTGCTTTTTCCATACTTCTCTATTTAGGGCACGGACATCGATACCTTCAGTTACAAACCCACTCCTCTGAATTCCAGTACACTGGAGAAAATTCGCCAAGTGTTTGATTACCGGTGTATGGTGTCTGGAAGTGAGCAGAAGTTCCTCTTGGGGCTAGGGGTAAGCGCTGAGTCTGGGAGTTCTGCTGGGTTCATTTCAATGCTGCTGTTCTGCCTTGTGGTTTCATCTCATCCTTTCCTGTCCTTGAGGGCCGGAAAGGATGCCTATCAGCAGTCCCTGAGACTGCTAGTTATTTTGTTTCTCCTGACTTCACTGCTTTTCACGCTAATTAACCCTGTTTTCATACTCGCAGCCTATGCAAAGACCTGTCCTCTTGCTGTTGTGTCTAATTATATTCACTGTCCTTTTAAAGGTGTTCTATTTCTAGTTCTTTATGCAGGTATGAAAAGTCACTGGCAGACTAGACTCAGTGGTTTTGTTCCTTTGCTGTAGAGATTAAGGTTCTTCCTTAAAACTTCTGACAAAGAAAGTATCTGTGACAGCCTAGCACAAAAAGATTCTCTGAGGACTGCTCTACAGTTAGAGGTCTTTCTTCCACCCATGCCGTCATGAAGCTCTGTCTGAATCTGACTCTGCCTTGTACACACAGAAATCGCAGATCTACACCTGGGATGGTCGCCAGTCAGATCGCTGGACAAAGCTGGATTTGAAAACTGAGCTGCCACGAGATACCCTTCTCTCTGTGGAGATTGTTCATGAGCTGAAAGGAGAGGTAGGAGGCTATTCTTTCCCTTACCAAGCGGCAGCAAACGTAATGAACAGTTTCACCTATTCTTTGTTAGATACTGCAGAATAAATGTTCTATCTCTTGCAGGTGCAAGGGTTGCTTTTTTATTTAATCTGATCTTTAGATAAACTATTTTGAATTAATTTCCTTCTTTCTTTCCAGTGCTACATACACAAACATTAATTTGAAGATACATTGGACCTGACTTGCTGCTCTTGTGCAGCAGCAGATGACATTGCCAACATGACTTAATGTATTCTGTGGCTCTTGGAGTACATAACATCTCAGCAGTGATTGCAGGCCTTGCAAAAAGATTCTCGTGATATATTCACAATGTAGGGCAGTGCTGCCTGTGAGTTTGCCTGTCCTCTGGCACCTCAGATGAGAATGGCATAGTGCACTGGGCCTTGTGCTGTGGTACCTGATAAGGCACAGAGAGCTGGTGATGGCAGCTATGGTCCTGCCCTCTCTCCTCTGAGACAGAACTGTGTGGCTGAGTTACACAGTTTTCAGAGGATGACGTGTTACTGTACAACAAGTGGCAGGGAATGTGTGTGCTTCTAATATCTGGAAAGGTGCTTTCTTGCTTGAAGAGAATGATGTCCTGTCAAAAAATGGGCCATAAATCAAAGCTGAAATAGCAACGGTCTGAGTAGTAAGTCTCTCTATTGCCCTCCCTAGGGGAAAGCCCAGCGGAAAATCAGTGCCATACACATCCTTGATGTCTTGGTGCTGAATGGCAATGATGTTCGAAAGCAGCATTTCAACGAGAGGTATGTAGGATCTGGAGAAGCTTCTTTCTTGTACCTGAGTAGGAGTGACTGGGAAACAACGTTTATACTGGAAGCAGAATTCTGAGCACAGGGAGGCAAGCGTATTCAGCTGAAACAGTGCTATAAAGAACTGTGAATGGACCTGCTCTGAAGTGCATATAGCCTTTTCCAGCAGTACCTTCTCTGTGTATGAGAGCAGGTCTGGCTCCTTTCTTAGTCTGGGGTGAGCCAGGCACAGCCTGGGTAACCTGACCATCCTGGGAACAGGCATGAGCATAGCTGATAACTAATGGAGGGAGAAGCAACAAGCCCCTCTGTTTCCTTAGGGATATGATTTCTCTACTAGTCCTACTTCCCTGCTGATATATCAGTGTGTTTAGTAGCTTGTGGGCTTGTAGAGAAGCTATAGAGACCACTTTCTAATGGATAATAGCCAATGTCACTGGGCATCGGATGGGGAGGGCAGGGTGAAAAAAGTCTTGCTCAGTACCCATTTGGCTAGCCGTGGAGGCAGTCTGAAACTGTTACCTTCCTGCTGTGCCAAAGATCTCACAAAATCACTGGACTCTCCTTCCATTTTCATTCAGGATTCAGCTGGCGGAGAAGTTTGTCAAAGCTGTTTCTAAACCTAGCCGGCCAGATATGAACCCCATCCGGTGAGTGACAACTTCCTTCCCTCAGCCTGGCATGCTTTGGTTTCAGTGTGTTGGAGGATGAAGATAAGGAGCTGAAGAAGAGTTAAATTTCAAGCAGAAATTCAGTTTTATTATATTCAATGGAAGGAGGCTTAAAGCCCTTTTTAAATATTTAAGAAAAAGGTTGATAGTGCAGAAGCTGTGGCTTTCTTTCATGGGTCAGACGTTCATGTTTTCATCATAGGTGAATTGGCTGGTGCTGATGTCAAATATGTGTAGGTCTAGCACCCACTTAACTTAATCTTGCAAAGACTTCTGTGTCCTTGTCTGCCCGGAAGGATCATCAGTGGTACAGAGATGCTGACTGTTAGTAGATAAATGAAGTGCTGACCAGCATTTACAATCTCCAAGTGGTTAGCCTGAGGAGAAGGCTTTAGTTACAAGCCCAAGAAAGTTCCTGATAAAGGGCTTCATCTTTGGCTGCCTCCTGACCTCTCATTCATTTAATTCTGCTATGGTGGAGCAGAAGAACAGCATTGTGCTGGGTATCAGATGGGTATTGTGGATGAAACAGCTTCTGTTTCGGAAGCTAGAAGTGCCGTGATACTGTGGAAGGAGCGGAGAATGTTCTTGGTGGCTTAATGAAAGGTAATCAGTGGGATCTCAGTTAAACTCTGGAGGAGCTCAAAATATTGGGGAGGGCTGAAGGTGAAGTGAGAAGGAGAGCTATAGAAATGGGCTGTAGAGAGGTCCTTTGCCCCGGTGAAAAGGTGTTCAAACTGTTCTTTGAAGCTTGATGGTTGTAGCAGTGCATAGGAAATGAGTGGTTGGGGCATCAGATCAGAGACAGAATGGTGACTCCGTATCATCTTTACTGATTTAACAACAACAACAACAACAAAGCTGTTTTTACCTCAGGGTAACTATAGTTTGTGTCATCCCTGAGGATAAAAATGGTGAAGATTGGGCAGTTCAGTTTGACTGTGAAGCCAGCATGCTGAGGCCAGAACCTGCCTGTGACTGACCTCAGTGAATTTCCTTCATGGGAAAACAAGAAAGCAAAAGCATCTGATTTTTTCACTGATCTTCCTCTGTGTGCATTCAGCCTGAGGGAAAAGTGCACAGCTTCCTTAGCAGAAAGGAAGCTCACTCATATTCTGCTTAGAGCAACCATGAGCGTGCACGTGTTGGCCTTTCTCCAGTCAGGAGAAACAAGGCACTGGAGCATAAGATTGAGGAGAAGGGTGAACCTCTGTCATGCCTGACCACCTCATGCTGTACAAAATGAATTGTTTGACTGCTGCCTGTAGCAGAGACAGAAAAAGAGGACAGTTCAATTTTTGTTAAAATCACATTTTTGCCTTCCCCCCCCCTCCTCAGAGTGAAGGAAGTGTACAGATTGGAGGAAATTGAGAAGATTTTTGTTAGGTAAGTGACTGGCACTTTGAGGTTATTGGCCACCGATGCCTGGGAATGGGAGGGATGTGCTGATCTGTGCTTGGGAAGTCCTGGAGAAAGCTAAGTTAAAACTCCTGCAGCTGGTGTCTGCTGTTTCTGAGATGCTGCTGTCTCTGAGCATCATCCTGCTGAGTGCTAATGCTGTAGATGTGGCCAATGCACTTTACAACAGTAAGAGTGGCAACAGCACTGGAGTTTGTGTGCACAAGTGTCAGTGGCTTGAAGGATTCCTACCTGAAATGGGAACCCCATCTGTTTTAAGTGTGGTAGATCATCACAGATTCTTCACTGCAACACTCAATTTACTACCTGATCTAGACAGCTCTGGCTGTTTTCTCTAGCCGTGTGGGGGAGGCAAGAGATTGTGTTCTCCAGGATGCTGTCATGTGTGGGGCTGTCAGCTTTCAGTGTGATGCTCTGGAGAGGGTGTGCAGGTGGCACACTATGTGCTAGATGATGGTAAAGGAAGAAACGGGGGAGCTCTATCACTGCCTTCTCTCAACGTTTAGGTTAGAGATGAAGGTTATCAAGAGTTCCGGGGGGATACCCCGACTATCCTACACTGGCCGAGATGACCGTCACTTTGTGCCCACAGGACTCTACATCGTACGGACTCTGAATGGTAGGAAGAGATTCACCACTCTTACTTAACTTTTTCTTTGTGTCTTCAAGTAAAAAGTACTGACCAGACTCGCTCCTGTTGTAACTTGGTAAAAAATTAATGGGAGGATCCCAGTGGCTGGAGATTACCTGTTTGCACGTAATGAGGGGAGCTCATATTTGGATAAGGTTTAGGGTATTGATATGATAGGTTTTTCTGTTGCAGGTTGATTAGCTATTGTGTGGGCAATCCTATTTATTTACATGACTGATGACTTTCTTTTTTATGAGATCATAATTTTTCATCAAGATATTTTCCAGAATAATAGTACATGAAAATACCCGATTTGGAATGTCAACTTTTAAATGCAGGGAGAGGGAAGTTTTCTTGATGAATAGAGAACAGCTTGGAAAGCAGGTCTTGGAGGAAAGAAGGAAAAAGGAGTAAGAGAAGGATCACAGCTATGCTTACCAATTCCACCTCCCTGCTTGCACTATATGTGTATTTATACTGTGCTTTTTCTTTTTTTTTATTCCTTCCCCTTTTCTCTCTGATCCTTGTGACTTTTCTGCAAGATCCATGGACAATGTCATACAGCAAAAACACCAACAAGAAATTTTTCTTCAACAAGATGACCAACCAAGCAACATACAGGCTTGTTTTTGAAGCCATTGCACCCTTTCAGTGAGTACAAGCCAGAACTGAGGCTATGGAAGAGTAGCTGTGTGCGAGAGGAGGGCAGGGTAGGGCGGGAAGGGTATGTGTTGGGTGTGTATGTGTGTGTCTGGGTATTTGGAAGGGAGTTGAGGCTTGCTGTGCCGTGTTCTTGCAGTGTTTGCAGCTTGGTCACCAGCAGGGTGTGCTGCAGAAGCTGGCACCTTCTTAGACATTCAGGAAGCTGCTGAGGTGGATTTGTGAATTTTGCAATTAATTTCTTCAAGTAATGCACGTCTCACAACTTTGTTCCCATGTCTGCAGCACAGTCCAAGTTACTGAACCTTCCTGCACACAGGGGAAATAGAAATTGAGCCCAGCAACTGTAATTTGCTGCATGTCTGTATCTGGAATAAGCTGTAGGTATCTGGGACCTATTTAAAGAGACTGGGAGAGAAAAGCAGCAGCTCCTTAGGAGAGGATGGAGTGGCTTGTCATTTGGACAGACATTAACGCTGTGGGTGCTGAAACCCATCTGTATCTACTGAGTGCTAGATTAAGGCTGCATCTTAAGTACGGCAAATCCTGAGTCCGTATGACACCTCAGGGCTCATGTGTGGAGATGTTCTGCACACCCTGCCCTCATTTAGTCTCAAGAGATGTCTTCTACCACCACTGCTAAGGACTGTGCCTCTGAGTGAGAGCTTGATATGAAATGGGGCTCCTGATTTTCTCACTTTGAATCTCCTTACCTACCTTACAGCAGTGCTCTTAAGAAACCTTAAGCTTTCCTTGATCAGCTAAATGGAAGAATGGGCTTAAAAAGCAGAGGTGCACGATGCTTTTTCCCTCTAGGTGTCAGGATGGGGTTAGTTCTGCCTATGTACTCTGAAGTAGGCGGGCATGAACCTGCCTGAATGGCTGAGGAGGTGGAAAGCTTGATTGTGTGGGACTCCAGAAGGGATGTCTTGTGTTGTGGTTAGTGAGTACTAATGTGTCTATAATTAGCCACTGACATGTGCTCTTGTCACTGCTTTGTTAGAACAGTAGCACTAAATAAGCTATGGATATTAAGTGTCAGTAATTGTACAAAACTAAAGGCTGCTGTGTCGGTAGTAATTAGCAGCTCAGTTTTCATTATGGCTGGGACTGTGTTGATGCAGTGAGGGAGGGCTGCGCTTAATGGATGAAGTGAGAGATGGCATTGTAGGACCAAAACTGGCATCAGCCAAGTGGAGCTTGGAGTTATTTCACATGAGGGAAGGGAGGGGATGATCCCAGGTGCTTTTGTACAGCGTGAAGTGCCGTTCATTTGCAAAGGTCCATAGGACAGCTGTTACTGGTTCTAGTAGGTTGTGGTGAGTGGCTGGATTGCTGCTGCTGCTGGCAGACTTTCTAAATTCTTTATTAAGGCCTTTCCATTGCCTGCAGTGACAGTTTCATCCTCTCAAAAATTTACCACAGAATCCTAGAATGCCTTGGATTGGAAGGGACCTCTAAAGGTCACCTAGTCCAGCCCCCCTGCAGTAAGCAAGGACATCCTCAACTAGATCAGGTTTCTCAGACCCTCATCAAGCCTGAGGAAAAAACACTTGGGGGAGGCAGGTTTTTTGCTAATGACCTGTCTCCTTCCAGCAAATACTGAAATGAACTGAGCTTCACTTCTTGGGTGAAGCTGGAATTAATGAGTTTGTTTCCATGGAAATCTCTTAGGCCTGGAAGTTGCTGTACCTTAAGAACTGTAGAGACTACAAGGTGAACAAATGGTTTTCTTCTAAGGCACCCTTTAGGGTATCTCTGTGTGGCACCCACTGCAAGGGCAGCTGTCTTTGTAGCGCACTTTATGTCTAGGGTGACAGTGTTTTCCTTCCTTTCACCTGCCAAACTAATCTTGCTCTCCTCTCTGCCCACAGTGTCTGCCATTACAGCCGCCTCTTCTGGGAGTGGGGGGATGGTGTCAAGGTGCACGACTCTCAGAAAAGGCAAGATCCAGAGAAGCTGTCAAAGGATGATGTCCTGTCTTTCATCCAAGCGCACTGCCCTTAACCCTGCTCTTTTGACGGGTGCAGGAGGGGCTGAGCCCAGCTTGGATTCTTCAGGGACTAATGAGACTGGGGAGGCTCCACAGCTTTTTATCCTGGTCTTCTCCAGAGCTGATTTGCTGGAGGTGATTGAACCAGGGGGTGGTATGCAGAAGGCACAGGACGAGGCTCTACTCTGGCAGTGTATATAGGAGTACGGCCCAGATAGCACCTGCTGCCAGAGTTCCTACCCATGGTGACTCCTGGAGCCAAGGCCTAACACCCTTTTGTCCTGACCTACTGCATGCATGAGGCAAAGGGGCCGGCAGCTTTCTTTGCTCCTGTTCAAACATTCAGCAAGGTTTGTGGAGCTCTGCGTGTGCCAGAACTCTCCAGGCTTGTGCTTCCCCAGCAGCGTGGGAAGGAGCAGAGATGGTGGCAGAGCTGGGCAACAGCACATTGAAGCAGTCCTGCATCATTCCTGGCAGCTGTCTGTCTCCTTGGCCTTGTCAAAGGCCTACACTACCCAGTGGAGGATGTTAAATCATTGGGGAATGCTGGCTTTGGGACACGGGTATGTGTTCTTGTTGGTGTCTCCCAACACTTCTGCTGATCAAAGCACTTGGCTGGCCACTGGAAATTCCTGTGTGATGGTATCCTGCTGGAAAAAGGCCAACACAGGTGATGAGTTCCTGGCACAGATTTGATGTACTCGGTGCCAGGGACTTCTCAGACCTCTAGAAGCTGCTGTGATGAGGATTTCCCCTCTCCAGGTCAGTGATGGACCCTGAGCCAGCAGCCTGAGGTTGATTTGTGAACCTGTCTATGCCTCATGGTACTTAGGAAACCAAGGTGCTTTGATTCTTGGTACACGACCCTATTACCCCTTCAGGGAGGAAAGCAGATGTGGGAGGGAAGACACAGGAAGGTTGGGATGCTGTAGGAAATTATGTGAACATCTGACAGTTTTAAAAAAAAAAACCCAAAAGGGCTTCTGTGAAGAGAGATACTGACTTTGAGTGTGTAGGTTAATCAAGAATTCCTGTCCCCTGACTGTGCCCACTGGAAAGGTTAGCAGACTTTACTTTTTAAATGTCAGAGTGGGCTTTGAAACCCTCCATGTCTCATTTGGCCCTGGAACCACCTCTGGGGTGAAGGCACAGAGCTGTGAAACTATCAGCATGGCACTTGTACGTCAACAGACTTCTCCATGCACTTCTGTGCTGGGTTCAAAGTAGTCTTTCCTTGCATGTTTTACCTTCACTTCTGGCTTCCGTGGCACTTTCGCCAGGTCTTCCACGTCAATCAGAAGATAACCCACAGTTGACTGCTTTTGGCCATGCTGCAAAAATGCACCCAGCCCCACCCCCTTTTTTTTTTTTTCCCCTTTGGTGTGGTTTGTTTTATTTTTGTTCTTGGCTTGTCTTTAAACAGAGATTGGCAGTAGGGAGGAAACTGACGTAGGCGTTGTCTGAACTGTGCCTTACAGAAAGCTATAGTTCTCCTAGAATCTATAGCCATTGTTTAGATTCTTGTTTATTCCTTTCCACACCCATGTGTACAATTTGAAGAGGCTTTATGTAGCAAGACATGGAAATTTTCACTTGTAGGTGTAGAGATGTATCCTACCTGAAGAAGCCAGAACAAGGGTGGCATGTTGCAGAAGTCCCACCTCCACCCTCTAAGGCCCAGTATCACGCATAGGTTTTGTGCTCATTCTCAGCGTGCAGTAGAATGTCATCCTACAACTAGGCTGTGCTCTGAACTTGGAACGCGTCCATGTCTTCAGAAGAAGGTTGTCCCCATATAACCATATATTAATTCCCTACAGTTTGGTATAAATGAACTTCAAACTCCCAACTCCTTGCACCAGAGAAAATCATCTGCAGGCTTGATCACTGCAGAGCCGCACCCCTGGCTAAAGCAGCAGCACAGAAGTTGGTGGTCTGTTGGTCAATGGAAACTGGACAAAGCAGAGCTCAGGAGCAGGTGTGAGATGAGCTTATGAATAGGTAGCCCTCAATATTGTGCAGGGGAGCTATTCTGTCTCTTCTCAAGCTCTGGTTGAAAGTTGAAGTGGATCAGAGCTGCTTTTTTTGGCGTTGGTTATTGTTAGTCCCCAGAGTTAGGTTTACCAAAGCAGTTGAGAGAGTGCATGATGTCAATGCGTCCTCTTGCTGACCTGTAGACCCCCACTGCTCTCAAGCATTGGTAAAATGTGTATGAAAGAAACGGTGGCACTTCCCCACAAAGGAACAGGAGGCCTGGCACTGGAAGTTTTCTTTTGGCAAAGGCACTTCCACGAAGGATGAGGAAGCTCTCCCAGGGGGCAATAAAGACCCTCCCAACTGTGTAGTTTCCAGGCCTGTGTGGTTGGCTTTTTAAACCTACCAGTATTTTGGGTTCTGGGCTTCTTAGCACTGCCTTGAAGCTGTTCCTGTGCCAGCAAGACATGCTGCTCTCTTTGACAGGTTCCTTTGCTAAGGAGACAAAGGTGACTAGGAAGTACGTGAGGGTGAGCGTAGGCCTCTAAGGGTACCAAAAGCTTGGTTAGCCTGCAGGCTATATTCTATCAACAGATGCTTTATTTACCTGCTTGCCTCCGGCTCCTCCTGATTTTAATTTGCTTTTATTTTTATTTTTGATGCACTGAACCTTGATTCTGAATCCCCCTTCAAGAAGGCGAGCACGAGCCACCATGCTACTTTCTTCCCTGCTGCAGGGTAAATAAGGAGGGATTATGTTGGGAAGAGGTGTGAGGAAGGTCTGGCTGAAGGGAATGTTTATGTACATTAATTGCACAGTGTATTGTTCTTAGGCTGTGTATCATTTTGTGTTGACTTCTCTGCTTTCATTGCCTCTGTTACCAATACAGCCCCTTTAGTTCACAACAGTGCTTGTTTATTTTGCTTCCCATGGTGTCTGCTAGCGTGGAGACAGTTCAATATTCAAGGCAGACCCCTTTTAAAGGCTTTCCTGGCCAGTTAAGATCATACTCAGGGCTACCTCATGCACATCACTGGATCAGGATAAGCAGGCACTACAGAGGACAGTCTCCAGCATTCCTCTAGGCTGCTTTTCCACCCAAAAGCAGCAAACACTCAAGTAGATTCCAGGCCACAACAGAACAATAACCCAGTGTTGAGACCTCACTGACCAGTCTAGGCTACTGTGGTGTGATGGGTGCCGGGGGAGACGGTAGGATGAAAATAAAGCAGTGGCTGAGGGGCATGTCACAAAAGGGGAAAAAAAGAAAAACAGGAAGTTACAAGGTCAAATTATTTTATTTAAAGCCCTGCAGAGGCACTTCCATCCCTGGGAGTTGACAGTGAATTCTCTTCTGCAAATGTTGATTCTCAGGCACAGAACAGCTACTGAGCTCTGATGCACTGGAGAGGTAGGTAGATCTTCTCAAAGCCCAAGCACTCGGCTCTCAAGTTGGATGCTACCTGCTTGAAGAAAGAGATACCTACCTCCCCTTTGATCCTGCGAGTCAGTGTAGAGGAGGAAACATCTTTTAGCTCAGCTCTGGGAACAGGTGGAGCCTTAAGGTCACAAAACTTTTGATTCAAAGAGACTGGTGTCCCTTCAGCTTATGTCTGAGTCACAGGAACTAAGAAGGTGGCATATGTTCTGTTTGGGCTGGGGAGAGAGCACTTGTCTGCAACCACAGGTCCTCTTCAAAAGGGAGAACACGTTGCCTTCTTGCATCAAGCTCGCTGGATGGTTGTGACTGTGTTTTGGGTAAGATGGCACCAGCTTGAGCTCTACTTTACCTCATTTCCAACTGTACGTGTGATGTCATTTCTCATTTGTCTCCTGTCCACCTCAATTCTCAGAGAAAAAGCTTCCCCGTAACAAGGCTCGGAGAGGATGAACAAGAGCAACAACTTGAAATGCAGATCCTCACCCTTGGGGGAGGCACAGTGGTGAGAGGAGGAAGAGCTCCTTGCAGGATAGCCATCTGGTCAGCAGGGAGAATTCTTGAGTGCAATCACATTGTCCAGCAGGCGTAAATAACAGCAATCAGCAACCCCATGGCCACAGCAAGAGCAGCATTCTTGCGATTTTCCTTACGAAGTACACAAAGTTCTTTCTCTGGGAAACAAACAAAAGCATTACCTGTGAATATTCTTCATGTTGCAGCTCCATCTCCTTTCAAAACCCTTAAAAGTACAACGCTACCCTGGCCACAGGCAACAATTTTTGGGACCACTATGCAAAGCTGCCAATTATAAGATGTGCTGAACAGGAAGTAAAATAGCAGGACCCTTTCATTTGCTAACTCTCAGCCTGTCAATCAGGGTAGCTGTGCTTCACAGTTCCTGTTTGCAAATGACCTTGTTCTACTACCCTACTAGAGACAGAATGGGTCATTAGAATAATTGCTTGTTCCCTAAGAGAATGAAGATGGCAGAGGGCAGGGAGCTATTTCCAGTATCTTCTAGATGTGACAGCCTGGTACCTTTTCCTACTACTTAAATACAACTGTGGCCAACTTTGAAGGATAAGTATGGAACAGGTCTGAGTCTGGACCTTCTGTTGGAGTCTGCAGCTTTTTAGAGATGGGTCACTTTCCCTAGCCTTGGTTTCACAGACTCACAGAATGTCACGGGCTGAAAGGGACCTTGAAAGATCATCTAGTCCACCCCCCTGGCCAGAGCAGGATCACCTAGAGCAGGTCACATAGGAATGTGTCCAGGTGGGTTTTGAATATCTCCAGAGAAGGAGACTCCACAACCTCTCTGGGCAGTCTCTTCCAGTGCTCTGTCACTCTCACAGTGAAAAAGATTTTCCTTATGTTTCTGCAGAGCCTCTTATGCTCCAGCTTGCATCCATTGCCCTTTATCCTATCATTGGACATAACAGAGAAGAGCCTGGCTGCAACCTCCTGACACTTGCCCTTTACATATTTATAAACATTAATGAGGTCACCCCTCAGTCTCCTCCAAGCTAAAGAGCCCCAGCACCTTCAACCTTTCCTCCTAAGGGAGATGCTCCACTCCATTAATCATCTTTGTGGCTCTTTTCTGTTTACAAAAGAAAAACACATGAGGAAGGAAGTGGCTACCAAAAGTACAGAATCCTCCTGATCTCCATTTCTGTTCCATTCCCTTTACCAAAGATGAGAACCCCCCTGTTGCTAGTTCTGTTCCACAGGACTTTGCTGGGTGCTGTAGGCAAGAAGTGAGGCTCAGAGCATTACACAGTGTGTGGCCAAAACAGCAGTCATTATTTTGCAGGGGAAGGCTGGGTGCAGACTGTCTCCAAAGCCAGACTGCTCTTGCTGCTGAATTCAGCTACAGTCACAGTGCCAGTGCACAGTTCACGCTACCAGTATGCAGAGGGGAATGCCCTGGTGCTGGTACAGAGGCTTTTAGCTTCTGCCCCCATGTTTCACGTGGTACAGACGTTCTCACGCAACCACAGAGCAAACTGCTTGAATCTGCAGGACTACAGAGGAGGTGACAGGGGCAGAAGGTCACATAACCACGAGCACAGCAGTACCAGCAGTTTGTGGCCTCACGTGTGTCAGCTGGAATAACCAGAGATTTAATCAGAGGCCATAGCAGTGATCTAAAAAGACTGTGCTTCAGGACGAGCAGCCATCACCATTAGGTGAGGCTGTTGCTGCTGTCTGAGCAGCCTGTCAAGATTGCCATGTTGACGCTAGCAGTGATGGCTGACTGCTGGTAAAAGGGTGGCAGTGATCCGTCTCTAGTGGTAAGCCCTCAGGGAACAGCTTTGATTCTGTTTAAAATAACTGTTAACTCTCTTGGAAACAGTGCTTTAACATAAGTTAAAATTACAATTTGCTGGCCATACCCCAGTTTTCAACTCTTCCATGCCTAAAAGAACAGTTGTGCTTCTCTCCCTTGTGTGAGCTCCCGTGCCTGCACTGCTGCAGAGTGTCTTGAAGCAGTTAACACACAGATCAACACCAGGAGCCTGAAGACAAGCTAAGCAGCATCCCCAGCAGCATGGAAGTGCCATCAAACGTGTGGTAGCTCAGAGGGACTCTCATTTCAACTGTCTACAGCAGGACCTGCAGCGAGGAAAGACCCTGGCTCTCTGAAGTTGCAGCAAGCACACCAGTGTGAATCCCTGTGCTTGTCTGCTGAATGGCCCTGAAAAACCAATGCAGTGAAAACCTTCCCCAAGGAAGGCACACTTTTTTTGCTACACTCCGCAGAGAGCACTTGCCAGCTTGCTTAGCAAGCCTCCATTAAGAACAAAACAAAAACCGAGAACAGAGTGGGGAGAGGGAGAATGTTAAAAGCCACTAACTCAAATCACCAAACTGTTGGCTAAGATTATCTAAAAACTGGTAATTTGGGCTGTGGGAAAGGGACATCTTTGCCCTCTCATTAGCTGATGCTTATTTTTTTCCCCTATGATAGCACAGCTGAAGCAGGAGGACTCAGACTCCTATTAAAATATGCTGACTAGATTCCCCTCGGTCTAGCTCCCTTCAGTTGAACCTAAACTCAAAGGCAAAAGTCAGAGGTGGCAGGAGCTTGAAGACAAAGCTAAGCTGCAGCACTGCTCCCATGCAGCCCAGAGGGACCATTTTTAATGAAGCTCTTACCATAGTTGTCAGCTTTGGTCATTAGTAAGTTTCTCTCTCTCTCCAGTGACTTTCTGTAATGAGAAGAGGAGTTCATTACTGGCATGGCACAACACAGCCCATTTCTCTGCTTATATGACAGAAGAGAGACCGTCCCACTGCCGGGATATCTACTCACCAAAAAAGCCCCTCACCCTTCACTGTGGAGAGGTGACAGTTTAGAAACCCCCAGCTGTGCAAGAGGAGATGCCGCAGTTTTGGATTACTTTTTCCCTCCCCCAAAATGGTTGCTATCTCTCACTGTGTGCAGTGTCAACGTACACAAGCAGGCTAGAAAGGGGTCTGGGTGTCAGAGAGCCCCCCGCTCCGTTCCCCTCCCTGACGGAAGGTGGCCGGAAACTCTGGCGCAGCCACGGGATGGGGCAGGGCTCCTACACATGCTCTGCAGGACGCTGACCCTCCAGCACATCAGTTCTCAGGGCTAGAACAGTAGTTCTCCACACTGAAGCCAAAATCCCTTTGTCGGAGGTATCCAATTTACACAAATTAGCTGAATCCACGCCCAGTAACAACCAGTTAAAGAGACTGAAGACTCAGGATAATAACAATAAAGACTAAGTCAGGCCAACCCAGTCCTTGTCTTACATTGCACAAGATGATTAATTAATATACAGTTTAAAATACAAAAGGAAAACAAATTGCCTGAAAGCAGCAGCATTTCCATTAAGGCAGGGAGGACGTGGTCACTCCTTTCAGCCTGTGTGAGTATAAATAAACATGCACTAACAAATTATCTCCTGGTTCCAAGCAGACAGAGAAGGCAGTAAGTGTAATAAGAGTTTGTTGTTCCCCTTGGGGCAGAGCAAGAACCTGCAGGAGGAAAAGAGATCCAAATCTATGTGTACAGCTAGCTAAGTAAGGATGGCAAGAAAGCGAGCTACATCAGAGCAGCAGGAGAGGAAAGGGCTCTTAAAGGCAGCTGGGGGAAAGCAATGTGGAGTGCAGCCAAGAAGAAGTGAAAAGACAGATTTACCAACACGACTGAATTGCTAGTTAGAAACCTGCCTTGTGAAGAGAGTCAAGGGAAGAGGCTTTGAGAATGAGACATGAAGAAACCATGACAACTGAACTTCAAAATGTGAAAGCAGAGCTCTCCTTTGGGTACTACTCACTGAATCAATAATTTTGATCATGGTACCTTCCTCCAGGGTTTTTCAAATGGTCTGGATTAGGGCAACAGAGTTTGTTTCCATCTTCATACAAACTGTAAAATTCAGACGATGCCCCAGGAATCCCTATTCCTTTTTCTTTGCTCTAGGCCCTATATTTCAAGGAGAACTCATACAGATATATTCCATCCTGTCCAGTTACCACAGCTTTAAGTTTGGTTGTTGGCCACCTAAGTACCAGATAAAGAATAGAGACAGTAAACATAAGAAGAATTTAGGCCTAGAAAAGGACTGTTAAGGAGCTGGAGAGATCAGGGACAGGAGGAGGCAGGACCCCATCCAATTATGGATGGGATATAAAACCCAAGTAAAGAGGAGGGAGAGAGAGAGAGAGAGAGAGAGAGAAAAGGAGGAACAAATAAGTTAAACTGAGTCTGATAAGTGTCATGTAGAGATGTCACCACTGCTAGGATTATTTCTAACTAGGTCCTGTAAGACAGTACTGTAGAGCAGACACCAGGACCAAAAGGTCTGTTCCTTGGGCCTGTGATTGAGTTTCTCAGCCTTTCTCGCTAGAAGCAGAGCAGTAGGATGCTGGTGACAGGAAGAATGTCCTCAAGCAGGGGATCTGAGTATCAGCTGGGGGATTAGGATCTCCTGCTTAAGCTCTAGAGAAAGAGCAAGTTCTGCCTGCGGCTGCTACAAAATCCAGGTCACCAGTCCTTGCTTGAGTCTAGAAGCCTACAGTTGCCTCTTCTACATCGGTGAGAGATTTCAGGGGAACTGCCCCCCTTCCCTTTCCCAAGGAAAACCAGTGTGTCACTGCATCCCTACATCCAGGCATACTTGCAACACAGGCACAGATAATTTCCCTTAGAACCTTTTGTAGTTGCATCCCAGCCCGGTGTGGCCCTCAGCGGTAGTTGCTGATTGAACCTGGGCAGCTTTGGCAAGTCTTGAGCAGCAGCACACAGTGAACCTCTGCCAGACTCACAGAGCAGTTTCCTAGCAGGCCACGGACCAACTCTGCAAATGAACAGGCTGGTTGTGGTGCAGGCTGGAGAGTGAGGCTGTCAATAAGATAAAGCTCTCTCTGTATATCACTGAACTTCTCACCCTGGCAAGTTTCCCAAGTAAGATCCAAGCTGGGGGAAGAGTGTCTTGCCCTGGGGAACCACACATTCCCATCCATTCAAGAGCACATGCTCAGTACTACAGCTGGCTGAAGTGCACAGCCACAGCTGGGAAAGGAGGTGGTCACCAATACCTTCCTTCAGGGCTGAGCTTCTCCCTGCGCAGTTTAATATCCACCTCCTCCATGCTCTGTCTGCAGCGTGCCAACTTCTCCTCCAGTCCATCAATCTGAAACAAATCAAACCAGTTGCCGTCATTTCCTCTCCTGTGGATCCACCCCCACCCAGATGGGAAGAGTCCCAGCTCAGCCACTCCACCTCCTTCCTCTCCAAATCAAGGGAGGAACAGCCATGGCTCTGTGTAGAGATCACAGCACAGAGAGCCCATCGCTTCCCAGATCAGCTGTATTACACCCCAGACAACTGCTGACATTGTAATCCCAGATACAACCAAGCCAGCTCTGACAATCCCACTTGTGTGGCTGGCCAACACCATTTTACCAAGATCTGATCCTGTTCCTAGTTTCTTTGCATGTGGTTCCACAAGCAAAGATGTTATCTAAGGCATCTTTATACAATTAGAAAGAGGATACAATGATTGAGACTGGCCTTGGCCAAAGCCTGAGGGTCAAAATCTTGATTGTGTGCTGTGAACGGATGCAGAAGTTCATGGGATGTGACTACAAAGCACCCTCAGCTGTCTGGTTGGGTGAAGAGGGGACAAGGGGGAAACACTGATACCCACCATCTTTTTTAACCAACTAAATCTACAACAGCAGTCTGCACAGTATGCTCAAGGGAGCATTCACCACCACCTCCACACCTTCAACCTGCACCAAATTTTGGCAGCAGCATGTTCTCATGCAGAAAAACACCAGTCATCTTGTGTCCCCTCATCAGGTTTTCTACCAGCCAGCCTCTCCATGTCTTCCTGTGGAGGGGAGTAACTGGATGAGTAGAAGAGGGTCGATTTACTTGTGCAAATGGATTGCCCAGGAGGGAATCCTACCACCGACAACAGTTCTTGTGGGAATCAATCGTCTCTTCTGCCTGGCAACCAGAGTGTAGACATCTTTATGAAAACTTTGTCTTTTAGGCCTGCTTCCATCAGGGAAACAGTGAGACTCATCAGATAATATGAACACATCATCCTAACTGGAAAGAAAGTGGCCTCATTGCCCTGAGGTGTCAGTGATCTCTCTTTTTAACTACTTAGCACCAACACTCCTGATGTGTCTGGTTCTCCAAACAAGGCCAAGGTCGGCTAGATGGCTGGCAGCACAACCTCTCTGTGGTGGCAGCCTTCACAAACCAGAAGCTAAGAGGCAGCACGGTCCCGGTAAAGTACTGAGGCAGTCACTGAGGTGGAACCAGACACCAGCTGCCCGGACATCAACCTCAGAGGTGGTCCAGAGCACAAACACTCCCATAAACAGTGATATGGGAAACAAAATCAAAGGTAGTGATCCCTAATTATTGCTGCTTTGGGGACCAGCTCCTTCCTGAGCTCGTTAGCAATCTCACACCTTCTGCTCAGGGAAGGCAGGCAAGCATTATAAATAAGCAGGATGGGAGAAGAGGGATATAAAGGGAAGAAGAAAGCAGACTACAAAAAGGGGTTTAGCCAGTCAGCTGAACAGTCTCACTGCAAGGAGCAGCGTAGAACTGGGGAGGCAGCCGCATGAAACAAGGCTCAAATACATCTTTGCGTCTTATCAGACAGCAATTTCTAACTCTCTTGTTATCAGGCAGCTCTGCCAGGGCTGTTGAGATGCCAGGCTTCCCAGGGGTACCTGCACACCTTCCCCTGAGCCCAAGGGGAGCATCAAGGCTCATCACCTGAGCCCAGAGTGCAAGGAACATCACTTCTGTGTTTGGCAACGCTTGGGTTTGCCTGGATGGGGACACGGATATTTCTGAAGCACGTTAGCTGAAAATGCATTTGATAAGGGCAAAGATAATTGTTCTCCTCCATATCCATCTGTGCCAGTTGAGTGTTAACACCAGCTGCTCATCACTATCTGTCATCCACGACAGCTCAGTGCATTGCCCCAGCCTGACTGAGGGCCAACTGAGGGCTTCACCCAAGTCAGCTGTGACCATGCTCATGAGCAAGTTAATTTAATGTCTGAGTGCAGTAGAGTGGAGGTGGGGTCTCCATCCAGTCCAATCTAAGAACAACAACCTCACCAGTTCCTGCCATTTGCATACGGCTCTGTTTCTGCTCCCTTATCTGTTGGAAGCCCTTGCATACACACACACAGCAAGAGGTACTTCAGCATGTGTTACCTGGCCCCTCCTTAGCCTTTGGAACTTATTCCAAAGCACCATGCCTGCTCTGGAAACACATTTAAAAAATCACGTTAAATAATACAATTTCCTGAGAGATATGGTCAGTCATCTGCAACCCCTCCACACTAAATTATCCATGTCACTTCCAGTCCCCTCCTCCAGAAGTGTTCCTCCTGCTCAGTTTGCAGTTGCTCTCCCTAGTATGTTCTCTGCCCATACTTCCATCATTTCATGAGACATAAAAGCATATTCCACTCTGACAATGCTTTTACTTTCTGCTGACTCAAAGTCTCCAGATTCCACGTAATACTTTAAAAGTTTCAACTGGTTTTACTGCTCTTAAATCATAACAAAAGTTCGGGTCCCCTGCTGAAAGGTAGTAATTTTCTAATAAACCACATGCCCTAGAACTACACCATCAGCTTTGCTGAGCTGGGGGCACAAGGGACAGAAAATAACAATAATAAAACAAAAAACCCAAACCAAAACAAAAAAAAAAAAGCAAGGAAGAAGGAACAGATTGCTGAATAAACAAAGGGGGTTTTTTTCCCTCTAGAATCTCACTATTTTCTTCAGGCTACTCAGCAGCATTAGAGGTGGTAAGGACAGACAGAAGTGAGGATTCCCAGATATTATCCACTCACCATGCCTCAGTTTCCCTATTTATAAATGAGGACAATACTATCTACCTCCTGGAGGGGGCTCAGTTCCACAAGGAGCCTCAGACATAAATCCACACAATGGGCAGAGCACTATCTTGATATGTCAGTGCCATTGCCTCACCTGGGATTTGGGATCCTGCAAGCCAGGAGTCTCTCAGCAGCTCAGGCCCCCAAGTAACTCTTTGCTGAGGGGCAAAAGAAAGAAAGAAACAGAAAATAAGCACCGGGAGAAATGTGAGTAATGCCTGGGAATTACTGATTACCTTCTGGGCTGCTGAGGAAACTCCCAGCAGGGCAGCAGCCTGTAAAGCTGCAGCACAAGAAAACCTGTAGAGCTTTGGCGTAACTCCCTGCAGCTGCTCTCCAGGAGAGCAATCCTAGAAGCAGACGCACACCGGGATGGAAAGCTTTCCCTCCTGCTAACTAACACATGAGAAGGTTAGCTGGGCTATGTACCTAGGCCTACTGCAAGCCCCCATGAAAACCAAGAGCTAAGCCTGCTTAGCTGAACTTCACACAAACTATTTTTTAGTGGCAATCTCAACACAGTGGCTTACAAATTGCAAAGACGAACCCTTGCTACTTCTGGTTCTCCCTTCCATGAAGGAGCTCCTCTGGGACAGAGCTGAAGTGCAGCATGCAGAAAGTTCACAGGGTAACTCCTCAGGTTTGCACAGCCTGTAGCAGGGATACAGCATTTCACTTGCAGCACCATCTTTAAGTAGTGCCAGTTAAAAAGGGAAAGTGAAACAGGTACTTCACATCCAAGCAGCAGCTTGGGGCACACAGAGCTGCCCTTCTGCTCCTCAAGAGCCACTCCAGAAAGTTAAGTCCCGGCAGCTTTGGATGCACACAGGGACACACACAAAGGATGCCTCCACTTGCTCCACCAAGGTATGACAAGGCACTGAGCCATTTCTGTTGAATTCTGGCAACACGGGATCACAATCTGAAGACCTTTTTAAACCAGAGAGACCTAGAGCAGATCTCAATCCAAGCTGACTTACACGCTTATTACAAATCTCATTTGTTGGGACTATATTGGGCAGGGAGCCTGGAATGGCTCACGTTAAGGCAGAGACAAAGAGAGAGAAAAAGAAGCAGCTTTGCTTACAGAGTTGAGCTGGATCTCTTTTAATACATTTTGTAATGAATTAATAAAAGCTTTCTTTCCAGCAGAAAGACTAAAAGCGCTTTTCAAGAACTGGCATCCACCCTCTGCTTTTATGAATTCCCTAATTAAGATACTGGCAAAAAGCCATATCACACATACGTTGACATCCAACAGCGTTAGGTAATGAGGTTTTCGTCTTGTGACCCTCATAAAACAGATCAAAGCCAACTAAAGAGGTGGGTGCAAAGAAAAAAAAAAACAAACCTTCCCCAATTGGTCTTCTCAAGCCTTGTCACCTGCCAGCACACTTGAGCCATTCTTTTCACAGAAGAATTAGTGGTTCCTGCATCCACAAATTTGGCTGGATTATTAAAATCAGTCCAGCAGAGATGAGTTTTGACTAAATTCAAATGCTATCTTGCAATTCGTGGGCAATTCCATTTTCCCCACGCTCCTGGAACCATTCTGCATGCTGGCAAATCATTTTGCAAATGCTGTGCCCACCATGTGCTTGGAAATACTTCCCAGGCAAGCTACTACACAACAGAGGATGATCCACCAGCAAAGTCTAAGATAAATCCTGCAGATCAACCCTCTGTCTCGGAAAAGGAGAAAGGGCTAGATCTTACCTGCACCTCCTCCTTCAGCCTTGCAGAGACTGTGTAGTTAGTCAGCCCACCCTGGCTCAGCTCAGAGCAGCAGCTTCGCAGGACAGCACATGGGTGTGACCACACGGTACCATCCACAGCTTTTAGCAAAAACTCTTAAACCCAGCTTTACTGAATAAAGACTCTGCTGGCCTTTTCCCTATTCCTTATGGTCTTGCATAGACAGTGATCAGCCACTGCCTTCTCAGAAGCAGCAATACTGTTAACAATACTTTCTCCAACACACACTTGACATTTTGCAGCTCAGGCACGGGGTGTTCTCTTTGCATTTAACAGCCCCACTCTTCTGCTTCCATGAATTTTCTTCAGTTGTTCACTGAGCCACAGGTATATTTTTAAGGGCTACAACATTCTCTGGCAATGAGTTTCACACCCTGGCCACAGGTTATGGGAAGAACCAACCCCTCCTGTTCTGAGCTAGTCAGCTGCTAGTTTCATTTGATAGCTCTAATTTTGTACTGACAGTGAATGTTCATTCTTTGTTTAACATTACAAATAGCATGCAGAGGATATAGACCCAGGCTGGGTCCTCTTGCAGTTGTGTTTGCAAGCTTAAAAGGACGAGGTATGCTTAGTTGTTTCTAGCACGTAAGTTTTCCACACCTTTGATCATCCTGGACACTCTCAAGCTCACTCCGTTTTCATTATTTTGCTACCAAATGGACCAGTTTTCCCAGTTTCTTCTTCCTGATGAGCTTCCTCAAGATAAGTTCTGTGCAGCTCAGCCTTGTCAATAGGGGGGGTGCCTGTTGAAAGACTACAGAGCTATACAAGAGGAGAAGTGGCATGAGTTTAAGTCACCACAATATTATGGAGACACATTTATATCAGTTTAAACCAGGTCATATCAATTACACCTGCAATTTGTAAGTGCAAGCTAATCTGATAAGTGTCCATATAGAAAATTGCATTCATTTAGCATCATGACTTCAGTTAAACAAGCATGACTCTGCTTAGATTAGGCCTTTCAAAGTTAGCCATCCATCATGTCATATTAAGACTCATTCGGAATGTTTTCTTTACAATCATAACAGCTCAGAAGGTAATACTGAACCAAATAAAAGCTTAAATTATGAAATCAATATCTTGGTTGTCAGGCATTCTGACCCCTGAAATAGCCCTCTCATCCCCTGTCTTTTAAGAGATTTTGTTGGGGTTTTTTCCTCTCTAACTTCTATTCAGTACCTTTCTCATCACTAGAAGGGGAAGGATTTTATATTTTAATAGTGCCTTTGCACTGAGAGGTTAAGTTTTGATCTATATCTATATTATATCTATACTGAAGAGCAGTAGTTCTACAGTCCTTTCACAAGTAGTGTGTTCTATCATGACAACTTTAAAAAAAAAAAAAAATTCCAGAGCTACCACAAGCCCCCAAACACTGCAAGAATTTTCTGTGACACCTATAATCAGTTCCTTTTCATTTTGTGACCAGCAGGTCCCCCACAGGCTCACCCTTTTTACCACATCTCTTTTTGTATGGTAGGCCATACCATCTCAACTCTGTCGCATCTCAACCAACCACCACAACTCCCTGCACTAGGCTCACTGAAGAGAAGCTTGGTCAGTAAGCACACTCCCCTCTGGATTCCCTTTGGTGGTTATATTTGGGTTAGAGTGTCCAGAAATGTCCCGTTCTCTATTGAAAGCCTAACCAAATGAAATACTCCAGAAAACTACTATAAACTGAACACCCATTCATATAACACAGCAGGACACTCACATCTACCTCACTGGGTGATGAAACACATATGGCAAACTCCAAGTCTTTTCCCTGGCATTTCTACCCTGGCTATCTTAGTTTGTCATGCATATTCTCGTCTGAAAGACTCAGGACAGAGAGGAGACCAGTGAAATTTACTGGATCAATTTCAACTCCTTGTCAGGATGGTCCAGGATTTTGCTGTCCCCAAAGTATCCACAACCCACAGACTTGAACTATGGGCTCTCCAGTGCTTCCTCCAAGTCAGTCCAGATGGCACTGTTCAGAGCAGGAGCAGAATGAAGTATGCTTTAGAGAGACCTTAACTAACATGCCTCAATTTCTTAATACAAACATAAAGTTTAAACAAAACTTACCACCAGCTCTCCTGCCCCTCAGGACATTACGAAACTCCCAAGCACAAAAATAAAAGGGCAGCTTTAGAAGGAAGGCATACTCTTAAATAAAAAACGGTCCTTTCCCCTTCTTCTTGCTGTGATTTACAGGCACCTCGTGTGCTGGTTTATCACTGCGTTCCTCAAAGGCAGCAGCAGCAGCCTGTGCCCAGCACACTGCTGACTGTCCCCACCGCACAACAGGCCGGGCTGTACAGATCTCACAGCCAGGGGCAAGACTGCCACAGCACTCTCCATGGCAGAGCCACTTACTGCCTCCCCCTGCACTGGCTCAAAGGCTCAGCAGCAGCACGGGCAACAAAGGCCACCGCTCTGCCAAAAGCCAGGGACAGAGGAAAAGACACCGAGCTTTGCGCTCGTGGGAGAGCCCAGCACGGACATTCCGCCTCGGCCTTCACTTCTGCCATCGCACATTACGATGGCGGCTGGGCCCGGCAGCCTGCCCTGAGCTGGGGGTCTCTGAGCTCCCGCTGCCGCGGCCTCCACGACACCCACTGCTCTCCAGTAAAACGCTGTTCTGGCAGCAGCGGCTGCAGCCGCCTCGCCTCCGCCAAGCCCGGCCGGGCCATACCCCGCGCCGCCGACACGGTCCCCTCACCTCCCGGGCCACGCTCAGCCCCTCTCGCCTCCTGCCCATGGTCCCCGGCCAGCCCGCGGCCGCGCATGCGCAGGAGGCCGCTCCGGGCCGCCGCCCGAGAGCGGCCACGTCCCCACCGCTGTCGCCATCGTGGTGAGGGGGCGCGCTGTGGGGCGGCCTCCATGTCGGTGAGGGCGCTGCTGCCGCCTGACCTGCGGCGAGGGGCCGCCCCGGCCGTGTGAGCCTGTGCTGGTGTGGCTTGAACACGGACCAGGAGGTACGGCAGGGTGGCCCGCGGGCGGCCAGAGCGGTGCCCGCTGCCCGCAGCCACCTCTGCCTGCTCCTCCTGTGCCAGCGGCGGCGGATGAGGGATTGTTGGGGACGGACCAGCAGGCCGGGAAGCCAAGGTGGTACATCTCGGTCACCCTCAGACATATCTCGTCCTGCCTCTCTGCTCCTCAGAGACACCTGCTTCCTCAGGAGGGTTATTGGCAGGGGTCTCCAATGTGCTGTTGGGCTAGGCATGCCCTCTGGGCCTGTCAGAGGGCAAACCCTGACTGATTGGTTTGTTTCCAATTGTTTGTAGCGGGCTCCATACTGGTTCAAACTTCTGCACTGCTTAGGCCACTCCTGCCCAGCTCCCGCCTTGCTGGGTGTTGGGGGTCCCCTGGGAAGAAGGCAGTCTCTCAGAAAAGTGAGGCACCAACAGGACCACTGTTTTGCTGTGTGTTACGATCACAGAGAACTTCAGGTTGTTCTTGGGGCTTCCTTTCCAAACACTAGCTTTATGCTAAAGCAGCTGCAGAAAAAGACAGCTATTTGATCTACCAGGAGACAGCACTTTGTGCTCGCTAGCCATTTCATTGCAAGATCATAGAATCATAGAATAGTTTCTCTGGAAGAGACCTTCAAGATCATCAAGTCCAACCTTATTCCTAGCCCTATCAAAAACCACTAAACCATGTTCCTAAGCACAACATCTACCCGGCTCTTAAACACCTCCAGGGATGGTGACTCCACCACCTCCCTGGGCAGGCCGTTCCAATGCCTGACAACCCTTTCTGTAAAGAAATGCTTCCTAATATCCAGCCTGAACCTCCCCTGGTTCAACTTCAG